>JANHFX010026976.1:0-46345 GCA_027560015.1 Chloroceryle amazona | reverse complement strand
AAAAGGTGATGGGAAAAAAAAAAAAAAAAAGCCAACAGGAGCCCACTCATGTTATTGAATCCAGGTAGGTGGACTTTTTTTTTTTTTTTTTTTTTTTTTTCCCCCACCATGGAGGTTAGGTAAAGCTAAGGAGGATCTGTCAGGGCATAGGGGACCAGTTTTGTGGGAGAAAATCTATGTACAGTTGACTGAAATATAAAGCAAGAATATTCCACGTGTTTCTAACCGTGGCCCTGATTCTTCTAAAACCGATGCCTGATATTGTTGCTTGGTAGTTTCTGTCTATGTTTCCTGTAGTGTTACTTAAATATTCATCATCTGCATCCACAGGAGCCATGGCTCAGCTGCTTGTGCCTTGTGACTGATGGGCTATAAGCAGCTGGCCGTGGTCACACTTCACTCTTTTAGGGGTTTCTGAGCTTAAAAATACAGTATTGTTAGTGAGGCAACAATCAGACAGACATGAGAGGGACAAGTGCTCTGTGTTGGGGAGGAGAATCAGTGCTCATCAACAGCATTTGTTTGTGCTCAGATTCTCAGCCCCAAAGCTGGGCATCACTTGGTTTGTGCCCACTGGGGAGAGATGCAGCACAGGCTGAGAGCTGGCCCGAGGACCTGGGACTCGCAGGCCAGTGTGCACCTGGCTGTCCTCCTGCCTCAGCTGTAGGAAAAGTGGGAGGTGGACATGGTCTCCCAGGTCATGAGTCAAGGCTGGTACCTTTGTGTGCTGGTTGTGATCTGTTAAAGCTGTTTAAAGGAGTTGTGCAGGGAGGTCTGTGACCAGCAGCATGCCCTTGCTTCCCAACTCCTCCTTAGAAAGCAGGGCTCTGCTGGACCTCTGTGCCGGCATGTTAGCTTAGGTCAGGGGAGAAGGGGAGCTGACCCCTGCTTGTCAGGGAGGATGGTGGGTGGGATGGGGATGGGAACTATTTGGCCGTGTGCTTTTCCTGGTGCATGGCTCGGCTCTTGATTGGCATCAAGCTGCACTGAGCAAGGAAGGTAAATCCCTGCTGCTGGGACTTGGGTTGCTGGTCATCGGTACAGCCGTGGGAAGGCCCTTGCCTGGGAAACGGGGAGAGACTGAGGCTCTCCTGGCTGTGCCGGCACTGAGCTGCAGCTGGGCTGAGCGCGCTGTGCATTCTGAGCCTTTCCCCACCCAGTTTCTTTGTCTCGACTGTGTGAGGATGAGATTGCTGTAAAAATGCATGCTGCTCTCAGAGCTTCGGCTGCTGCAAGCTGCAGGGGCACGAGGGGATTCTCTTGCATCCTTCTGTTGCCAAGGAGGAAGCTGCAAATTACTGCCACTGTAGTGATACTTCCAGAAATCACCCCAGGGGCAGTGGATGAAGATCAAACCCGCTTCCCTGTAGAGGACTTAACTGTGCATGAGCCTTGCAGGGTGAGGCTGGCATGTGAGCCCTGCTGAAGGCTCCAGTCAGCTGCGGTCCAGGCTCGGACTGTGGAAGGGGGGTGTACCCACACACAAAGCTTGGGCTGTGGGCACTCAGGGGAGTAGAGAGGGAAGAAAGGGGAGCTGGACAGCTGGAGGGTTGTTGGAGGTGTTTTAAGCAGTTAGGAAGACGACATACTCTCTTACGTCGCCCAAATACATGGTAGCCATGTGTGCTATCAGGCTGTTTGTCCCTGTACTGCCTGCAGCTGGTGTTTGGACTTGCACAGGTGCAGAGGAGGACCTCAGCCTTCCCAGTTCCTCAGGACAGAATCTGTTCCCCACAGGACAGTGTCTATTCTCCTCCATCAGTGTATTCTGTGTTGCCCAGGTCCAAAAGTGTGAATGCAGGAAGAGCATAAAGAGCAGTTGTGATGCAGGTGCTTCTCCACTGTCCAGCTAAGCTCCTTTGGAGAAGACTGCTGGTCAGTTAGGTCAGTAGGAAGGAGACCAGAGAAGGTGGTAAGTGATGAGACAGGAATGCAATTCAGTGCATCCTGGGTGTTGTGTAGACCTGTGATGCTGTGAAATGCTTCAGAAGGACTGACCTGAGCACTGCAGGGGAGTGACAGATTCCAGCAACAGATGCATCATATTCAGGGCTGCCTGTCCTGTGGGTGGTCTTTGCAAGGTGGCAACAGATGAAAGAAATCTAAATTGTCTCCTTTAATGAAACTTACTTTGCATGGTATTTGGATAAGACATAAGGACATGCCTTTAGTAAAAAACTCACTCTAGATACTAGTGCACAGCTTGTGCTGCCTGCATAATGACCTGGTGTAGGAAGCTTCTGACTTCTCTCTGTATATTTTACAGAACCGTATTTCTGTATCACTGTGTCCCCAGCGACTCTCCTTCATACTTATTCTGCCTCAGTGGTGTTTCTGGCAGCACTTGTTCCATTCAGAAACAGCCCTACCAGCTTCATTTCTTTTTTTAGTCCTTGCCTCTTACCTGGCCGTTTCAAGTGTTGGTACAGATGTGAACTTTCTGCAGTACTGGCTGTTGGGATGAGCTGTCTGTTGCAGTCGGAGAGCTCCCAAGAAGAGCAATGCTGGCTCCTGAGAACTGTGTGTATTGCCTGCTGCTGCTCACTGCTTCGATTTTTCCCTTCGCAGAGTGATCGTCTTCTCATTAAAGGAGGGAGAATAGTCAACGATGATCAGTCATTCTACGCTGACATTTACATGGAGGATGGCCTCATAAAGTAAGTATGGGACTTCTGTTATCTCCATTGCCCCTTATATCAGCTTCAGGTTTGATGGTGGTGGTTTTCTTTGTGGATGTGGTCTGTACCCAACTTGCCAGCCAGTAAAACTTGATAGCCCACTCTGGTTAGAGGCTCAGCTCTCTGGAGTGAGTGTGAGCACACAAGTGATTGCCTGATGTGTTTGTGTAGTAACTCCATTGACCGAGTTGCAGTCAGGCTGGTGACTTTGTGATACAGCATCTGTTGTACAACAAAGCTGCATCTAATTCAACCAGGAATAAGATTTATCTTTGACTCCTGTTTTGCCCTGTGTTAACAGTATTAGCACAAATGACCCCAAAGATCCCATTTATCAGCACTAACAAGGACAGTGCTCTGTTGCCGGTCTTCTGCATCCTTGAGATTTCCAGGAACTGCAGGCAAACCTCTGGTTCCCCCCAGCTGCTTCATGTGTGTTTCCAAGGTGCAGTGGTTTAAAGGCTCCATTGTTTAAAGGCTGCAGTTCAAACATGGCAAATGTATCGTGCTGGGAGCAGCTCCAAGCTGGGTGAATTGAGAGAATCATGATAGTTTATAGCAGAGAGGCTTGAAAAGGCATTGCTTGCGCTGTGGCAAGAGGAAAATGCCCAGCTTTCCTAGGATGGTATATTTTAAAAATCCAGCAACAGAGAAATACTTCAAGAGTGAGACTCTGTTTCTATGAGGCTGTTCTTAGCCAGTGGACAAGAGTATTTGTGATTGACTAGTGCTTGTATCCAGGCAGGGATCAGAGCCAGCTTCAGGTCTTGCTATGTTACAGACATTCTGGGTATCCTTGTGCAAGTCACTTTGTGTCATCTGCAGCCTGGAGGTCACAGAATTTCCCTGCCTTGGCAGTGAAATGCTTTTGCAAGTGTATTCTGGTAAGAATACAGTGAGCAGTGCAAAACCTTTGGTGATGGATTCACCTCCATAAAAGCTGTGGAAAGAGTTCCTGGATCATTTCTGTAGGACACTGGAGTGAGCAGTTCTGTCCACAGAACATTTGTTATTCTAAGGAAAAAAAAACCCTGCAAAATGTCTAAGGTTGAATGAAATGCAAAACTGGAATTTGCTCCTCATTTACCTCCCCAGTGTGCCAAGGAAATCAGAAGTTTTGCACTAGAACCAACTGGTCTCTTATCTTGATTTATCAGGGAAGACTGAGGAAGGCTTGATGAAAATAGGATTTCTGAAAGAAGAGATTTGAAGGCTGAGTGCTACATATGGACAGATAAAGGGATTGAGGGGCTGGGGGGCTGAGTGGAGGGAGTCCAAAGGTTCGGGTGACCAGGACTGCAGGAGGGTTGGTTACGTCTCTGGAGGAGATTGTCCCGTTGTAGAACAGCATGAACTCCAGGGGACTGTAATGGTGTTTTAGGTTACGTGTAGATGTATACTGGAACTTTTTAGGTTTCCCGGTTTCAGAAGATACTTTTAGGTACTTCAGAATTTAGCTGCCTTCACTGCAGCATGGCCCTGCTTATAGCAATATATCTTTCAGGGGTGTGAAGGAGACATGGTTGGAAGGGAGGTCCTGGAGAGGGGACAATTGTCTCTCCTCCTTGGGAGGAGAGTGATCCCGGGGTTCCAGGCTGTGCTGAGCCCAGCCAGGCTGCAGCTGGCTGTGCTGTGCGCTTTGTGAGCTCCTTGCCAGCTCCCCAAAGGAGCACTTCCCTTCACCCCTGGGCCTTGGTGCTGTGAGCACCATGGCAAGCTCCTGACGAGCCCTGAGCTGGCCTAGCAGCTGTGGCATTACAGTGGGAAATCATCTTTCTCAGTAATAAGCCTCAGAGTTGAGCCTTACTTAAGGTGGGCAGAAGGATGGGGGAGAGATTAGGGGTGCAGCTTACTGGAAGAAGGGCTGGTGGTGTTGGGTTCTGTTAGCGTGCACCCTGGTGCATAGGTAGGGCTGATCTGCTGGAAAGGCTCACAGGATAACATCTGGAAACATCTGTGGGGTTTGAAGTGTCATAGGCAGCTTCCTTCCATACACTGCAGAGATCTGCATGCCTGTCAGACCATACTTGCCAGCTACCCCGACCCAGCCTGCCTCAGACAGCAGGTGCCACCGTAGACACCAGTAGAACAGCCGGACAGATGGCAGCCACCCCTGGACTATGCAAATGGCAGGTTTAAGCGAGCCAGACAATCCTGCATTTTGTTGCAGAGAGAGGTGGTTTCACTCTGCTGGCCCCTGGAAGCTCAGCTCTGGGAGCAGGAAGGAGTGGGAGGAGTTGACCTGGCTGCTCCCAAGCTGAACTGCTCACTTACTGTCTTTTGGTTGGTTTTCCTTTGTGTGTGGCTCACCATCTTGGTATGATCTCATCAGGCAGATTGGAGACAATCTGATTGTCCCTGGAGGGGTCAAAACCATAGAAGCCAACGGGAAGATGGTGATCCCTGGAGGAATTGATGTCCACACTCACCTGCAGATGCCATACAAGGGGATGACAGCTGTGGATGACTTCTTCCAAGGAACAAAAGCAGCCCTGGCTGGTGGAACCACCATGATCAGTGAGTGCAGCAGGCAGGTCCTGCACACAACAGCACCCAGCACTCTTGAAACATTGCCCAGTTACTTCTTCTTCTCTGCTTTTCTCAGTTGTCTTTGTTTTAAAGGTCCATGACAGTGCTCTCGTTTTCTGTGATCTCTGTCAATGCAATCTGGAGAGTGAGGATTGAGATGAATCATTTGGATCCTTAGTAGCAGTGAAATGGTGGGAGAGGAGGTTTGCAGAGGACCCCTTGCAGAACCCATGTTCTGCAGTATTTCATTGTCTCCAGCCACCGATGCCCCTGGGACCCTTAAAAAGGAACAATGGCATAACTTTTTTCCCTGTTAAATAAAAATAGGGCAGCAAGATACTGAGATGACTCCGAGTAGAGGAACAGAGCCACGTCCTGGCATCCCACACTGCTCAGAAATAAACAGTACTAACGAAAAAGGAAAGGGAATTCTGAGGCCCTTCCCCAGAGAAGGCCATAGCTGTGCACTGGTTTGAGGTTCAGATTTTACTGCTGTGCAGTGGTCACAGCTGAGTGCACTGCAAGGTTTTGTGGGATGCAGGAACAACTGTTGATCCTTCCAGTAAAGGACTGAGTTTCTTGTCCTCCCCCCACCAGTCTACCTTCCCTCTGGGCCAAAGAAATAAGTTGTGTGAAATGGACTGTGGCAAGGCATGAGGATTACATGGTGGGCAATAAAAGGTGCATTAGTATTGCCATGTGGGAGGAGGCTTTGTGCTAATGGGGTGTAAGTGGGGGTGAGGAAGGACAAGGATCTCCAGCTTTCAGCTGACTTCTCAGCAGAAGCCTGTAAAAGCCCCTGGTCCCATGCCAAGTGCTGTTAAGCAAAGGCTGCATGCGTTTCCCTACTGAGAAATGTGCTTTGAGGAGCCCAGGCGTGCCGTCGGGAGGTGATGGGGACCTCTGGAGCTGCTCTGAAGCTGCTGAGGGGATAAGCCTGGGATGGTGGAGATGGCCAGCAGCGTGCAGGGCTGTGGTAAGGTGTCCCGGTCGGGGAGCCCTTGCCCACCCCCTGCCCTGCTGTGCCTCTGCAGTGGACCACGTGGTTCCAGACCCAGAGTCCAGCCTGGTGGAGGCATGGGAGCGGTGGCGGGAGTGGGCTGACGGCAAGGCCTGCTGCGACTACGCGCTGCACGTGGACATCCCGCGCTGGAGCGACCGCGTCCGGCAGGAGCTGCACACCATGGTCCACGAGAAAGGTTTGCTGCCCACTGCTCCCTGCCCACAGGCCTCGGTGAGCTGCGGCGGGCGAGGAGCAGCCGTGCTGGGGTCCGTCCACTCCCTGCCGTGGGCCTGCTGGGATCTGGCGTGGCCACAAGCGGCGGTTGTGCCCGTGGGTGGGCTGGTGGGATCTCCCGCAGGGAGAGCCCCAGCTCACCCCACTCTCCTCTCTGCTCTACCCCAGGAGTCAACTCCTTCATGGTGTACATGGCCTACAAGGATTTGTACCAGATGTCCAACACTGAGGTGAGACCAACCTTTGCCACCTTGGTGGTGCTGGCGCGAGGGGCGGCGGGGGTTGGCAGCCGTGCTGGGCGCAGGTGGCTGGGATGGGGAAGGCAGCCCTGCTGGGCACAGCTTGTGCCGAGGCCGTGCACAAACCAGGCCAACCCATCTGCACCATAGTAATTTTTTCTTGTCTCTTTTAGCTGTATGAGATATTCAGCTGCCTAGCAGAGCTGGGGGCCATAGCTCAAGTTCATGCTGAAAATGGGGACATCATTGCCCAGGTAACTAAATACTCTTCTGATATGCAAGGACTGGACACCTCTCCCAGGCAGGCTGGGTGTGGGGCATTAGCGAAATGACTCAAAGGCTGCATGGATGTCTTTTGCAAGGTGATCACTTTGCTGCTCAGCAGCAATATCAAATTTACCAAGATTTTGTGCTGTGAATGTGATGCATAAGTGATTCTGAAATAGTGAATTAGCAATTATGTAAGTGAAAGAGAGTGGACCGTCAAGTATGGTGTGTTGACTCCAACTGCAACTCTTACTGTGTGGAGAGGTGGAGGCCTTTGCCTTGCACGTAATCAGCTATGAGAGTTAACGTGTATTGAAAAGTGCTGTGGCAAGAAAGGAATTTTCTCCCTGCTGTAAGCAAGCAGCCGGCTAATGGAGCTGGATTTGCAAGGGAGCAGTTATGAGGGATGTGGTTTGGTGGGTAGTCTGCATTGGCCAGCTGTGTTGCAATTGGTGCTGGATGGAAGTCCAAACATTCTGATTTTTATTAAGACAGAGAAGACATTGCTCAGTTCTGCTGTGCAACCACTTGTTTTTTTCCTGTCTCTTTCATTCTCGGGAGTTGAAGGAGTGTGAACAAAGAGATCATTTGTCAAACATCCTCTCAGACTACAGGAATCATTTTTTCTTTGGACATTTTAGAGCTGCAGTGCACAGTTGGATGGCTCTTTCACCTGAAAGTAGTGATCAGAGGAACTGTATTGGCTAGCATTTATCTCTACTTCAGTACCAGCCTAACTACAAAATTCCCCAAAACTATTCGTGGGTAGCACTTAGCAGCCTTGCACACATACAGACACACACAGAATTATCCATGGTCCTTAATTAAAAGAGCAAAATACTTGGGATAACGTTAATACAGGAACCAGCACCCCATCCCACCAGCTTCTATAGAAACTGGTCCAGGACAGCATTGAGCACATGTGGATTTCCAAGTAATCATTAAATAACACCCCTGGGGACGCAGGAGTAACCTTGAGAGGAGGGGGGGTTTTTATGTGCTTTAATGATTATTTTATCAATAGTTTCTACTCGGACTGCTTGCTTTTCAGAAGGGGAGCCAGGGAAGGCCTTGGAAAGGGACTGTACACATCAAGTGCTGTACATGGAGCTGGGGAATTTGTACCCTGCTTTTACTTCCACACTGTGCTTGTTTCAGTCAAAGAGGTTTCAGTCAGTGCCTGCTCTCCCTCTAAGCCCTCCCATTACCCCATCCCCCCTCTCAAACCCCTTGATGGTGCAGCAGCCTCTCACCGTGCGTGGGACCCCGGGACACAGGCTGGTGGCAGTCCCGAGGGAAGGGCTCGACATAGGAGGGATCTGCTTTTCTGTGTGGCCAATAGTTTCAGCATCCCTCTGTCTTTTTGACGTCCTAGGAACAAACCAGGATGTTGGAGATGGGAATAACTGGCCCCGAGGGCCATGTGCTGAGCAGACCTGAGGAGGTAAGATGCAAAGAACAGTACCAGACTGGCTGCACCGAAGAGCTCTCCCCACAGGTTGCAGCAGGGCTTAGTGTATGTAGTGCGGTTGAGCAAGCACCCTGTGTGTCTGTGTGTGTATATGCATCCAGGGGTATCCATTTATACATGCATATGTGTCTTGTTCATCAGTAGCTCACGAAAGAGTGACGTGCGCATTTGTGACAAACATATCTTGGTCTTGCTCGAGTCCCCTAGGCAAGGGCTGCTGAGTCTCTGAGAGGTTATTCGATCAACAAAGAGGTCTGTGTGTCTGTAGCAGAATTTGGGACTGGTCTGGGGGAATCTGTCTGATATAGGTGACTCTATGGGTGTGAGAGGCCTGAGGTGAATCAAATGGTGAGTTTTAGTTCCTCTGAAAATTCACTGTTCACATTTGAGTGCAGACAGATTCCAGCCTCTTCCTGCTTAATCTCTGCTTAGGGTCTAAAGTGTGTTTCAAAATCAGACGGACAAAGCCATTGGTTAAAAGAGTGGGAGGGAAGGAGAGGGGAAATTCCCTGGTTACAAATCATTGTCAAGACACTAATTGGATTACTTCTAATTTTAACTTGCAGGGTATTTTTCTGTTTGGTCCATTAATCTGTGTTGAGTCTAATTTTAGATAGGTTTTCTTGAGATAGCTCCCTGTTGAGAGGTGCTTTTAACTTTCCACAGCACACAAAAGAAGAAAACAATAGGAATTTGGCACAATAGCAAAGCTGAACAGAGGAGGACAGGGACAGATCTGTGCTTCAGGGTCTGCTGGAAATAAAATCAATTGGCTTAAGTGAAAAGAGTAAGAAGTTGACTGTATTATGGCTGGTAGCAACATGCATAGTCTAGTGTAATACAGTGCTTATTATCTTTAAAGTATGAGAGTGCAGAGCATTTTCCTGTACAGGGAAGAGACTCAATGTCAAATACAGTAGTTCAGAGTCCCTCTGTGTGTAAACTGCAAGTTATTCTTGTGTCTCTAGACCTGTTGCCTCTAGTTGGCAAGCTAACCTGCAGTTATGGGATGCTATGGTTGTGCCAGGATTAGAGAACTGTCCTATTATCATAAGGCAGTGCTGTGGTTCTTCTTGTCCAACGCCAGTAAAACATTGAGTGTTTGCTCTTGAAATGCCATTAAAGCATAAAGCAGCTGAGAACTGAGAGCAAGAAAGCTCAAGATATCATCTATTCAGCCAAATCTAGATCTCATTGCCTTTAAAAAATAAACAGTATCCCTCTTCCAGAACATACTCTAGCTGGGAAGATGTTAGGTAGAGCACACATGACCCTGCTGCCCCCAGTAAACCCTGGCAAAGTATCGGGAGAGTGGCTCATAGCAACATGAGTCTGCTCTGACCCAGAGGAACCTCAGCAGGGATTAAAGATGTGCTCTTCTATCAGGTGATGGTGGTGATTTGGTAGGGCAGGATGGTGCTGCTCTGGATTGTGACCTGCTGTGAAGGGTATTCGGTGATGGTTGCTTGCTCCTGTCCACGTATCAAACCTCATCAAGTAGTCAAGTCCAGAAATGCACTGATAAAAATTTTTTCTTGTTTAAAGAGACTTTAAGCAGAAGAGAAACACCTGTTTTCACTGTGCAGCAAACAGACACACAGAGGTACGAGAGGTGTATGGGTGTCTGTGTGTTTGGGCGCAGGGTCTGCTTCTCCAGCTCCTGGGAAGAATGAGGTTCACGCATCCGCAGCAGTGCAGTGCTCGCTGTGGCTGGCAGTCCTGGCCTCCCGCGGGAGCTGGCTGATGGGTACCTTGTCTTTTTAAGGCTTCTGTTTGGAACTTTCTCATGCTGAAGCTTGAAGCCAAACTGTAGAGCAAACACTCGGAGAATCTCTGGGGCTGAGTTCAGGCTGAGCACGGGCTGATGTAATAGTCCAAAGATAACCCTTGTGATGGAAATCTGCCCTGCGCTCACAGTCAGGCAGTGAAACGCGGAGTGGGTGTCAGCAGGCTGGGTGAGCAGCAGCTGCATCGCTGGACGGCCAGACCCCGATGTGAGCAGTGTGCCAGTGCAGAGCTGGTGGCACCCCGGCCACAGCCAGGGTGACATTTGGTTAAACCCAGTGCAGCCTGGAAAGCCTGGAGCTGTGAGTGGAGTGAGGGGCAGCCCCTTTCAGCCTGTGAGCCATGCTGTCAGGCACGGGCAGCAGTCCCTGGGGTTCTCTGTCTGTCAGGAGAGCTGGAACCAGGCTGTATTAAAAACAGCAGATGCAGTTCTGCACTGGCCCCCAAGCACGGTCCAGGCACCGCTGGCCTGTTGAGCATTGTTGGGCTGTAGCCCATAAGTTGGGCTGGGCCCTTGGGAAGCTGAAGCTTCCCCCTTGGGTCTCCCTGATTAACCAGCCCATGGAGTGTCAAGGGTAAGAGCAAGGGCATAGGTGCCAGCAGCAATCCCTGGTGTGCGGAGAGGAGCAGGGGCTTCTCCCTGCCCACCCAGTGCTTCTCTGCAGCTGTGTGCCATTCTCTCTTCCAGCTGGAGGCAGAAGCTGTCTTTCGGGCCATCACTATTGCCAGCCAGACCAACTGTCCTCTCTATGTGACTAAAGTGATGAGCAAAAGTGCTGCTGATCTCATCTCGCAAGCCAGAAAAAAGGGTGAGTGGCAGTTGCTGCTGCACACAGCTTTGCTGTTGCCTCTGGGAACCTGGACAGGTGGATTAAGTGACCCCATGTCCTCATGGTTGTTTTGCCAAGACCACCACTGTGCCTCGAGTGCAGTCCAGCATCCCATGCTGGGGAGCAGTTAGTTCAGGGATTTACCTGACTTGCGAAGGGCACGGGACACTGCACCAAGCCGTGTGGAGCCACTTCCTGATGTCACATCAGGTAACATCAACACATGGGTGGCAGGTAGGAGCAGTGCTTCAAACACCAAAGTTTATCTGTGGCTGTCAAGGGCTCTCTGAGGAGACTTGTCCGATCCACATGTGAGTGGTTTGAGCTGCTGCATGTAGCTCTGAGGGGCCAGTGTTTCACAGGGAAGCTGGTGGTGCTAGATGCCCTCTCAGATGGTGGGAGGTTGCATTTGTCACTGGTGGTGCAGTGCAGGGACACGTCACACGCAGGTGGGCACATCCACATCCGTGCTCAGTAAGCTGTGTGCTTCTGCCCCAGGAGCTGGTGAACAAGGAGGTTTGTGGGAAGCTCTTCTACTCTGCCAGACCGCTCGCCCCTGATGCCAATGTGGGCCTTGCTGTGGGCCACTGCTCTGGGCTGCCCCAGCACCTGAGGTCCAGGCAGGCAGCATGGGACAGCCTGATGTGGGTCTGTGTGTCCTCTGATGACAGCAGGCTGTTGGCAGTGCTGTGGCACTGAGAATGTCTCCAAGGTCCACCAAAACAGCATCCTTTCTGTCCCCTTTTCCAGGCAATGTGGTGTTTGGAGAGCCAATCACGGCCAGTCTTGGGACAGATGGGACACACTACTGGAGCAAGAACTGGGCCAAGGCTGCGGCATTTGTGGTCTCTCCCCCTCTGAGCCCGGACCCAACAACTCCTGACTACATCAACTCCCTTCTGGCCAGGTGAGTGACAGTCTGCTGGGAGATGCTGCCAGGGGGAAGAGGTGGACTCTGGCCTCGGGTAGAGAAGGAAGAAGTTAGAGAGGGAGTACCTGGGCAGATTAGACATTAGTCCAACCTGAACCACTTCACTGTAGTTATTTAATGAGCTGATGGATGAAATGGGTCTGACCCAGAGCTGTGGTGGCTTATCTCTGAGAGCAGAGGGAGGACAGAGGAGGCACTGTAGCTTTAACATCACTAGTGAAAAAAAGTACCATGGCAAGTAGTCATGAACCACTTAAAATGTTCTGAAAAAGGCAAAGAAATGAGGAGCAGCTTAACAGACTTGTCAATGAAAGCATTCACCAAGCTGGAGAAGCCCTTCCGCTCATGTCGTGGGGAATGGCTGCCTGGGCTGCCGTGGGGTGGTAGGTGTTTTTTTACCCTGAAGGCAAGGAGGCGGGGAAGGGATTTGTTGAAAATAGAGAGCAAACAATAAAAGCACTTCAGCAATTTGCTTTGACCTTTCCCAGTTATACTCCATCCTCTCACTGGCGAGGCACGCACAGCAGCCGGGAACACAGAGAGCTTGTTGCTGGCCCTGTCCACACACCACGTGTGACTTGCATGCTCCTCACCCCGTGTTTGCGCATTGAACTGTGTGCGTGGTGGCTGGCCCGTGTTAGCCAGGGGATGTCTGACACTGAGAGGGTTGTAAATGGAGAGGACTTTGAGGTAATGCTGCAAACATCTCTGACTAGGTGAGCAAGGGATGATGATCAGTAAGAGGTGTCTCGTCAGAGGGGTGTGTTAGGATAAACCTGGGTGGAGATGCCACAGCTGTCACAGGAGAGATGCCAGTGCATTTGGGGTCTGATATGCAGCTCATCCTGCATTTTGGCATGGTCAAGGAGCAAGAGATGCCTCTGCTCAGTCTGGATGTATAAAATAGGTGCAAGTTTTAGGGAATGGCAGGGAAAAGTGAGCCCAACTCCTGACCTGGTTTTCTAATCCTTCCCTTCCACTTCAAATTTACCCCAGACCTCAAAGGAGAGGCACTAGCACCTCTGAGTCCCTGCAGCCCACGGGCATCTGTCCTGATACCTTTCCTGCACTTTTTGCTATGAGGCTTCAGCAGGAGGAGAGGCTGTGAGACTCCAGCTGGGCTGGATGGCTTGTTTTCTTCCACTGGCATAAATCTGATGGAGATTAGGAAGCAAGTTATGTCATCAGCTCTGACCTCTGGCTGTGAAGTGAGTCAGACATATGGCAGAAATTATCAGAGGAAGATGGAGATTACCAGTGGATCAGGGCTGATTCCCAGCCCCAAGCAGAGCCATTGTGTCTGCACTGTCCTGGGTTCAGGCACAGCTGGTTTGGGAGCCGGGTGCTGCCTGTGCCCAGAGGAGGTCCATGTCCCTCATGTCCCCACTGCTGCCCGACCGTACAATGACTGATGATGCTTCTGTTACCACCACCCCTCAGTGGTGACCTGCAGGTTTCGGGAAGTGCCCACTGTACGTTCAGCACTGCGCAGAAAGCAATTGGAAAAGACAACTTCACAGCGATCCCAGAAGGGACCAATGGCATAGAGGAACGAATGTCTATCATCTGGGACAAGGCAGTGGTAAGAGTCCCACCAGGGAGGGGGCAGAGTGGGCAGGCTTGATGGGCACCTCAAACACCCGTGTTCTCATCCCCGCAGAGCTGGGCACACAGCTGCCTGTCTCCTCACTGGCTTTAAGAGTCAAAACAAGCCAGAGCAGGAGAAGCAGCTGTCGCAGGTTCAGGGTGGACAGCCAGGACCTGTGACTATGGCCCCAGTTTTCTGTCTGGCACCAAGAGTGGGATCAGCCACAGCGGTCTGGACCCAACCAGCCAGTGGCTTGTGTGGGAGCAAGTCTGGTGCTTCCCACCCGGGGCTCTTGCTGTGCCTTTCCGCAAACAAGCACTTAGTTCTCTTTGTGTCTGAGCAGGCCACAGGAAAGATGGATGAAAACCAGTTTGTGGCTGTGACGAGCACTAACGCTGCAAAAATCTTCAACCTGTACCCACGGAAGGGGAGAATAGCAGTGGGCTCGGACAGTGACCTGGTTATATGGGATCCTGATGCAGTAAAGATCGTCACAGCAAAAACACACCAGTCTGTAAGCCCTCTGCTTGCCTGTGAGAATGCTGGAGCGTGGGCTGGGGGTCGCTCTGTGTGGAGGCTGCCTGCCTGTGGGGGCATGGTTCTGCCTGGCTGTGCTGGTCTCTGAAGAGCAGGGACTGAGCCCAGGCTCCAGGAGATGCCAGCCATGACCGTGGGGTAGGGGACCTGTGATCCCTGGGCTCTGCATGTGGGGCTTTCTCACACTGCTCTGTTGCTCTTCTCCTGAGCCTGGCCCACGCAGGTGCAAGGACGCGCATTTCTCCTTATCTGGGTTCCTCTTACAGGTACAAATTTTTCCTGGCTTTGCTGGCATGCTTTGTTCATGTCTTACATCAAGCCTGGGTCCTGCCCTCCTCTGTTGCTGGAGTTACTGCTCACACCAAGCTCTGAAGCAGCAGGTCCTGGTTCATGTTGGGAGCTCTGGTGGGTTCTTAGTATGAAGGACTAGGGAGCTAAGGGAGGCCTCTGGGGCAGACAAGGCTGTTACAGGCGTCCTCTCCCAGCACTGGTGTCTCCAGCAGTGAGGTGTGGAGACTAAACAGCCCTGGTGGGCAGGCAGTGCTCATGTCCCTCCTGACCATCACCCCCTGGTTGCTGCAGGTGGCTGAATACAACATCTTTGAAGGGATGGAGCTACGTGGGGCCCCACTGGTTGTCATATGCCAGGGGAAGATCATGATGGAGGATGGCAACCTGCATGTGACCCAGGGGACTGGACGCTTCCTGCCCAGCAGCCCTTTCCCTGACTATGTCTACAAGCGCATCAAAGCCAGGAGGAAGGTAAGGAGCCAGGGGTGCCAGGATGCAGAGTTGGGACACAGTTAGCCCAAATTGCCCTTTTCTGTAATAGCTGACTGGTTTTTCTCTTCTGGTCTTGCTGGACCCTGGAAACAGTGCTGCAAACTGGTGTATTTTGAACCTGCAGTTGGGATAGGTAGAGAGCTTTGACCTTAGTGTTGATGCTGTGCCACCATTGGAGGCAGATGCTCAGCTGGGTCAGCAGTGGGTGATGCCTTCCCTGGAGGGAAGTGCTGACTTAAAAACAAGGAGACTGGGTGAAATGGCCTTCTCTTTCCCCACCCATGCAGCATAAACCTGTGCAGTGTGCTCTGCACTCTTTGGAGGATGGGAGTGAAGGGAGGTGTCACACAGGAGATGGGTGGTGGGGCTCCCCCAGGGTGTAGGGAGGTCTTGGGCATGGGTTGGGCTCAGGGCTGGTTTTGTGACTTGCTGCTGCAGTGGGACTGGGGAGGCAGGGATTGCTGGAGGATGATGCTGCCGTAGCAGGATGCTCCCTAGGAGCAGAGAAGAGCCAGGTAGATGTTCTGCTTAGGGACAGGGTTTAGTGGTTTTGATAGGGCTGGGAGTAAGGTTGGACTTGATGGAAGGTCTCTTCCAGCTGAAACGATTCTATGATTCTGTGATTCTAAGTGTCACTGTCCTCTTCTCTTTGGTGACAGATGGCAGAGATGCATGCCGTGCCCCGGGGCATGTATGATGGACCTGTGTTTGACCTGACCACCACCCCCAAGGGGGGCACCCCTGCGGGGTCAACCAGGGGGTCCCCCACACGGCAGACACCCCCTGTCAGGAACCTCCATCAGTCTGGATTCAGCCTGTCAGGTGAGCACGTGGCTGGGCTGGGAGAGTGTGGGGCCACTGGCCACATTGTCACAGCCCCTGGCCTGGGTCGGGGGGTGTCTGGGAGACGGCCTGGGGCAAGTTGAGCACAAGAGCAGAGCCTGGCAGGGTGGGACCCTGCGTGTCCCTTAAGGGATGTGGACACAGCTGGCCTTCCACCCGGCTGCACCTTGCAGTCGGAGCAAGGAGGACTGCGGCCATGGAGGTGCCAGCACAGCATCAGTACCTGCTCTTGCAGCATGGGTCTGTTTACAGAGAAGCATCTACAGAGATGTTCAAGCCACTGCTGCTCTTGTGGTCATTAGTGGAGTTGGAGAAGAGAGCAGGTTGCTGTAGACAGCCTTGGGAGGCCCTTCAGCGAGACTCCAGGCTGGATGACTGCTCCATCCTGTGAAGAAAATGCTCTTAACTTCACTTTCCCCCTTCCCTTTGTGCTTTCTTGTCCTCTCCCAGGTACCCAGATCGATGAAGGCGTTCGCTCCGCAAGCAAGCGCATCGTCGCACCCCCGGGAGGCCGCTCCAATATAACCTCCCTGAGTTAAACATCCCTGCCGAGAAGGAAACAAAATCCCTGTTCAAGCAAAGGAAGAAAAATGGTACATTGGTGTTTAAGAAGGAAAAGCAAATAAACCTGTTCTGAAGAATCAATAAGCCTCAAGCCTTATGTTTCACAAATGCTACTTGCTACCTAGCTTTAAAGATACTGCTTCATTTTGTTTTATGCATAGCCTTAAAATTCTGTTGTTGTTGTTGTTGTTGTGGGTTCAGTCGGGTTGTGTTTTAACTCTTCCTTTCTGTATGCATGCCGCTCAGACAGGTCGCTCGGTTCAGTGTGTCGTGTTGAAGGCGTGTGGGATGCCGTGGTGTGGGCAGCGGGGACGACCCGATGCAGGGATCCGGTCAGGCAGGTGCAGTGGGGGGGACTGGCCGGAGGCGTGGTGTGGGACGGGAAGGGCTGGCAGGGGCAGGCGGGTCTGTGTCGTGTTCATGTCCTTCATCTCCTCCCAACGCTCGTTGGCGATTCACCACAAGGCCCCTGGGGGAGCCCGAATCATCTCTGTAACAGCGTCACAGCGCCTTGTGTCAGGAGTTTTACTACTTTGTACACTTTATTAAAAAAACCCAGTTGTTCCTTCAAACAACTCCTGTTGCTGGTTGGCTTTTTTCTTCCTCAGGTGGCTGCTGCTGGGCATGGGTGGAGTGAAGCTGTGCCCCACAGGCAAGCTGAGTGGTGGGGGCAGGAGGGGCTTTCGGCTTGTGTTGGAGCTGGTGGAGCTACAGTTCAGGGACAGGCTGTCGGGTGCAAACCATGTGGAGCTCACTTCTGCAGGTGTCGCAGGGCCAAAACCAAAGGTATCAGCAAAACGGGGCATTTGAAGTGTCTGTGAAAGCCTGTTCAGTTTGGCTGCAGCCTGACCTGGCCATCATGGGCTGTTAATGTGCAGCAAGAGCTGCTCCTGTCATCTCTGTGGTGACAGAGACCAGCTCTGCACGACGCTGCCTGGGCTCGGTGTTTGGGTTGTCCCAGTTGGGGTGGTCTTGGAGGCAGATTCTGTGGGGAGTTAAATGTTCCCCTTCTATCAAGAGGTGTTTATTAAACTGAGGGTCACAGCCTTCTAAAGCTTGCAAAGCATGCAAAAAAACCCTTGATTGTTTTCAAATATTACAAAAATTAAGTGTCAATTTAGGCTGTGCTAAATAAATACACTTTTGGGGTTTTTTCTTCCTTAAATATTTGACCTTGTAGTATTTATTTTTACATGCCTGCAACTCAGACAGGACAAGTTGTCCACGCAGCCGTCCTTCAGGGGCCGTGCCAGAATGGTTGTGCCAGGGGTAAGGAAGTCTGTTCATACTTAGAATTCTGTTTTCTGAAGTTCTGCTATCAAGTAATTAATTTATTTTTTTTTTCCCCTGTTGCCTGGTAGTGATTAAGCAGAGGCCGTGCCTCTGTTTACAGAGGAAGAAGGGAAAGGAGAGATGGTTTTAGAAGTCTTTAGGGAATTATTAAAGACGCAATGTTTTCACCATTTAAGTTCCTGAGGTTTTGTGTGTTTTGGTCAGCCAGTACAACTGTATTTATGCAGCAACAGATTTTTTCCCAGTGAGAGGCAGGGCCAGTTTCCTTGTCTGGGGTCCCAGATAAACAGATTTATGGTGTATGAACCTCTCCACTACACACACCAGAGCAAAGTGATGGTGGCTTGCTCTGAGTCAGAGACAGGTACAACTGGTGACACAAGCATCTTGACTGCCTGGCCCCAGACCTAGTGTAGGACTGGGCAAAGAACAGAGGATTGAGGGGAAATGCTGCAGATGCCCTGACTAGTCTCCCTGGGAACAGCCGGTCTGAAGACAGAGACTGGAGACCCCCATCCCACGCAGCAGTGTTACTGCTGCAAAGCAGCGAGGGCAAGGAAGGAGAGAGCAAGAAGATAGCGAGACTAATGTGGGTGTGCTGTGACAGCAGGAAAAGGTGCTTTCCCAGGGTGATGACCCCCTTTGAGGACTCTGGTAAGCACTTACTGGTGAACTAATTCCACTCCAGCTTTGCAGCTCCCTGGGCAGAAAAAGGGTCATGCTTTCCAGTTATTTTTTTCTGCACTAGCAGCACACGGCGATGCTGCTGCCCCTGATCCCCAGCCCCACACACAGCACACTGTGCTGCAACTGTGTCAAGAGCCTGACCTGAGCAAGACAGCCAGGCCACCAGGCACAGCATGTGGAAGGGGGTGGTGGCACTGCTGTGCATCGACCCACACGCCTGTGGGGCAGAGGAAACCAGGGCATCTGCTCGGCCTGTGCTGCAGCCCTCGGTCCCTGCAGCTGTCACCCAGAACCAGCTCTCCTACCCAAACACCTTCACGGCAGTGAAGAAACTGCTATAGTCCTCTAAAACTGGGGGGCTGCTTGACTGTGTTGTACAGAGGGGAAGGTTCATACTGCTATGGCACCGTGCTGGGAAGAGGATGTGCAGCGCCTATGAACGGTGACTGAGCTGCTTGGTGCTGGGATGCCTGCTCCCTGCCCCTGCAGAGGTGGAACAGGCAGATGGGATGTTCTGGTCAGTCACTCAGACCAGCAATCCATCCCCTGCTTTGGATTCAGGATTGCCCGGGGGGAATGGAGATGTCCCTCTT
The DNA here is from genome assembly GCA_027560015.1 of Chloroceryle amazona. Lineage (NCBI taxonomy): Eukaryota > Metazoa > Chordata > Aves > Coraciiformes > Cerylidae > Chloroceryle > Chloroceryle amazona. The sequence continues at coordinate 27,490 of JANHFX010026976.1, read as the reverse complement.
CCAGTAGCCATAGGGATGCCGCTTACTTGTGCACACCCCTAAGCGACACGCTTCCAGAGGAAACCAGCCAGCCATCATCATGTCAATGAGAGGGGGATTATTCCTGTCAGTCTGTCAGAAGCAGCCGTGAAAACTGACGGGAAGTCTACTGCACACAGTCTGTGTCAGTCGTGGAGTGAACCCACAGTGCCATGGGTGGGGGGTGTCTGAATGTCTTCAGCCAGGGGAAAAGCAGATCTGAGAGTCCAGTAAAGTCCCAGTGGGCTCAAGGCTGGAGGAACTCCCACTCTGCCTTGCTGTGCAAATGACCTCAGACGTAACACTGACTTTTGATCTTCTCGGGAGGAGTTGTTAATTTGTTGGTTTTATTCAGACTTTTTTTTTTTTTTTATAGTTGATCAGATTTAGCCAGGGACAAAGACAGGAAGGCACAGGGTATACAAAGAATGCCTTCAGATAAATGGGAGGCAAATGGTTCATCACACATTCATTATATTGATGAGAATATGAAAAATGTCAAATCAGGAGGTGAAACCTCAGGTCTGTCAAAGCATTTAAGTAACAGCATCATTCCCAGCATTACCGTAATAGAAATGCTTTGGCCAATCTCAGTCTTGGCAAGGACTGCACCAGGAGTATGTCTGTTCCTGCAAACAGTGGCTGATTAAATCAAGCATAATTTCAGTGGTAGAGAGATTAAAAATACGCATTCAAATTTACTTCTGGTGTTGGAAGCCAAACTCCATCAGATTCAGTGAGTTGGCAGCAGTTTAATGTGATGGTGAATGTTTTTTTCAGGCTAGCCTGGAAAAGTATCTGGTGATGGTTGTTCACCAGTGCCTGGTTGTTACCTCTTCAATCCACATCTGCCTGCATGCTCTGAGCACCCACCACGCCAGCCCTGCTCTGCAAGAAATGGGTACAGGAACCAGTATGGAGAGAGGGGCAGATGGACAGTAAGCCTCTGCTGCCTTGTCCCAGCTAAGGAAGGAGCTCATGGCCACTCCCCACTCTCCATGCCCACACTCACGGGAGGTGTCTGTAAGCAAAGGCCACCTTTGTCACTATGCACTGATGGAGGCCCTGCAACCGAGCTCAGCCTCTTCCACCTGGAGCAACCAGCTCTGAGCCCAGGTGGGAGTCCTGACTTCCACAGAGCCTGGCCCCACCGTGCTGTTGGACCGGCCACCAAGACTGATCTAGTGATGATATGAACCCTTCGGTGATGGCAGCCAGCACTAGGGGCTGTGATGCTGGCTAGCCAAGCCTAAAGGGTGACTACTGAGTGTCTCATCTGTTTTCACATGGTCACATTCCTACCACCAAGAAAAGCAAGATAAGAGGATCTAACAGACTACAGCAAATTGTGGAGACAGCACCCACATCCTCTTCCCCCCACGCCCAGGATCTGTGGGATGTGGGGTGGAAGGCAGAGGGAGCAGGTGGCCCAGCTCCCACCGGCTGCCCTGCCCTGGGCTGTCGGCAGTGTCCTGGCAGCAGTGGACAAGTCTGGTGGCCTGGCATTGTGAAGATGTGTGCGTGAGCGTGCACAGGCCCCACAAGGACAGTGCCAGCAGGGACTGCTGCTCTCACAGGTTGTTGTTCTGGTTGTCCTCCTTGGATGCACCTCTGCTTTTTGCCAGCGTTATGGTCTCCTGGGCGTCATTGTGGTGGTGTCTCGCCCTTAGGGAGAGAAAGGGACCGGTGAGCTGTGAGAGCCCCTGCAGCCCCAAGTCCCCACCGTGCCAGCTCCCCACAGTAACTGTCTGCACAAATGGGGCAGCTACTGCAGCTTGTGGTCACGGCCCAGCCCTCCACCTCAAGAAGAGAAAAGCTGCATCAATCCCTAGCAGATAACAGGTCAAACAGAATTCCCAGTACCTGCTCTCCTCGTTACAAAGCTCCTAAGCCCCCCTCTGCCAAGACAGCCCCAAACCCAACTCTGTCAAAGACTTTGCCAAGGGCCAGAGTCTCTCACGCTGCCGCTGCACCACCACTTACTTTTCTCTGTTGAAAACAATGAAGTCCCTCTGGAGTATCTCTAGGTGCTTTTGAAGATGGCAGGCCTTTCACATTCAAATAGAAAAATAAAGAGATGGGGAATAAATTCACAGTTGACTTGGAAAGACATTAGAAGGACAATTTCAAGGAGATACAGAGATATCTTTAGGTATAGAGCACCTTGGGCACTGCAGGGGGGAGAATTTTAAGGCATTAAGACTCTCCTCTTGTACAAACCAGGTGTGTACACATGCTGCCTTTCACCAAAGGGAAGTTGTAGAAGAGTTTGGGGAATAAAGTTGGTCATGATGGAAAAATGGTCTGTAGAAACAGTTAGCTGTGGTCTTGCCACATGGCAGTCAGCTTCCTTGGAAAATTAGACTCTTCCTTACCACATGCTCGTACCTGCTTGCTCTCACCTGGGAGGAATTGCTTTTGCTGGAGTCTTTCTTCTTAGCCAAGCGCTTTTTCTTCTTGTGAAGAGGTTTGGATTCTAGGATCATTTCTTCCAGTTCAAAGGTTGGGTCACAGTTCAGTCTGCCTTTCTGGAGGGGAGAGAGGAGTGGCTTTAAGTGATCAGAGCTTGTCTGGAAGTGTCTCTCAGAAATTGGACTGCATCTGGGAGGTGAATTTTGTAAAATATAAACTAATTACAACAGCACATGTGGCCAGAACACCTGCTGTACTTCAGTTCCTTCAGCCAGGGGACATTGTCAGGGTGTGACAATTGCTCTTTGTGTGCTCACTGCTGCTGTTCTGCCCTTTGGCTGCTCTGAAGTGACAGCAAGGGCTGTGTGTCTTGGCTGGGCTGTGCCTCTGAAAAACTGGTTTTAAAGCAGTACGTGTACTCACAGCACAGAGAAAATCAGAAATGGGGCTGGGGGAATACATACAAATAGCAAATATTCACAGTTTAGCCCAACTTTTGCTTGGCTGAAAAACAGTTGGAGTAACACCACACACAGGAGCCCTTGGATTACCTAATGTCTGTAAGGGTTATGTTCCTCCTGTGCTGTCAGTTAAAAAAGGATCAGAAACTCTGATCTGTGGAATGTCTTATTTTACTATGAACGGTGGAATTGTTGAGGGAGAGTCACTGCGGGAAGAAACGCTGGTGCTAAAACGGGGGGGTGATCTCCAGGCTGCTCACAGCAGCTCCCAGGCACTGCCAGCCTGCGTTTCGCCTGGCATACCATGGACAGTTGGGAACCTGAAAGAGCAGTTCTGCACCCAGAAATTCTGCGAATATTATAAACACAGCAGATCAGTTTTGGGGCACCCACACTTTGTAGTCATCCCCTGTGACTCTTTATTATACCCATGGGAAAGTGAAAATTTTGCCCTTGCCTCTCTTTTCCCTTGTCCCTTACAATAACTGATGCTCTCGTGGAACTCTGTAAGAACTTCCCATGCGCTGGTGCCAGGCATGAGATCAGGCTGCAGCGTGTAGTGCTTGGGCATGCTGAGAACCTTTTAACATCAACTTGCCTTACCGTGGGAATGAATTCTGGAACTATTCTCTTCTGGAGAACAGCATCCCAGTTCACATCTGACAGGTACGGGAAGTCCTGGATATCTTTCAGCCGAGAAAAACGCTTCTCAGGGTTCGGCTCAAGCAACTGCAGCGAGAGTTGAATGGAAGAGGTGAGGAAGTGAGACCCTGAGATCACAGAAGCATCAAGGTTGGAAAAGACCTCCAAGATCATCAAGTCCAACCATCCACCTAACACTATCATGACTGCTAAACCACGTCCTGAAGTGCCACATCTACCTATTTTCTGACACCTCCAAGGATGGTGCCTCCATCACCTCCCCGGGCACCCTGTTCCAACACCTCCGAGATGCACACGCAGCACTTCAGTACACACAGAGCTTCTGTGACACCAGGTAACAGCTGTCGGAATTTTTAGTGTCTGTCTTTCAGTGGCTGCTTTGTGAAAAGGAGTCAGTTCTGCCCACGGCGAATGGGACTGTCAGGAGCTGGGAACGCCAGGGGCCGTGGTGATGGTGTAGTGACAGAGGCCCTGGGGACACAGCTTCACCTGCCACCTCTAAGCATGAGGCTGAGACAGGTTTCCAGTTTGGACTGGACCACAGGGCCGGCCAAGAAACACCCTGTGACAAGGAGCAGCACTGGGGACACCATGGCCTCTGTCTCCATCACCGGTCTGCAGTAAATATCCCTGTACTACTGTCAGGTGTATTGAAATATTAGCTCCATTTAATTTTAAGCAAATGGAGATATTCTTCAGTTTTCTTCTTGGGAAATATGCCATAATTCTGTCACAGACAAGAATTGATATGCCATTTTCATTAAAATTTTGAGAGTGTTTCATTAGAGAGGACAAAATATTTCTACCTACTATTTAGAAACAAAAAACAGATGAAAGCTATGCTAATTCCTACTTTATTGATTACACTTACTTGAAAATAACAGAACTATTTACATATTTTACAAAATTTGCAACTAGTGCTGTTGTGCAGTGTTCAGTATTCCAGCTCTGCTGCCGCTGTGTGCAAACAGCATCCGGCACTGTCAAGCAGTAGTTTTGTTTATTGAAGACATGGCTTCACTTCAAACATAATTTTGGCTTCAAAATGATTCCAGTAATGATTCTGAAGCAATTTTGATAACAGCTTTGTTAAAAACCAATTACAGTGGTGCATAAACCATGTGCGCAGCATCAGAGGATTTCAGTAGTATCAGCACTTCTTGCAAATCTTTTCATCGTTGGGGAAAATGTTTTTTAAAAATAAAAAAATAGGCAATTGTTTTGCCAAGCTTATTGACATAGTTAATATCTACTTCCAAGTTAGATCGCTCCAGAGAGATAAAGTGTTAGGAAAAATTCTGTAAGCAAAGACTGCCTGTGTCCTTAGAAGAGATGAATTAGCAGCACCTTTGCCAGCACAAACTCCATCCCGTTGCTCCAGGATGCAGCACTGTAGCCAGTTCTTACCTCAGTGAGGCTGCAACACTACAAGCTCGATATTTATTGCATGGCACCATCTGAAGGTCACTGACACTGGCTCTGGACACAGTTTGCAATGATTCCCCACAATTTACTGCAAAGGTGACAAGCGCGATGGAAGGACTCGGCTTCTCTCAGCTGGCACTCGGACACAGCTTGTCCCAGCCCTGCGCTGGCCGCGGCCGCTCTCACCTTTTTGAGGAGCGAGACCACGTCCGCGGACCAGGCAGCAGGGTACATCACTGTCGCTGTCCTGAACACGTGAGCAATTTCATGTGGGGAATTGTTGGAGCGAATGTGATACGGCCTCTGTGGAAAATGCCACAAGGAAAGCATTTTAATATATCTATTTTTTCAGTCTCCTTAGGAAATATTTTTTAGCTGAGAACGCTTTTTAGAAAGCTTCAAACAAAGTCTCATACATTCCCCAAGCCTCCCCGTGAAAATCTTTCCCTGTGTGATCACAGCTCCTTTGAAATAAACAAACTAATGTCAGCAAGAACAATGATAATAACTAGATATTTAATAGCATGACAGACAAGAGGCAAAAACCCAGAAGTTACCACCATTTGCAAGCTCGTGTTTGGTTGGCCTTTTCAATAGCTGCACCTCAAAGGCCTATCAAAAGGATTTTTTATATACAGCACTGTGGTTTCAGCATTCCCAATATTCCTTGTAAAATGTGTCGCTGTTTTCAGTTCTTCGCTCGTGTTGGAGATGACAGAAGTGAAAAGGAGCAGGATTTCCCCCACCTATCAAATTGGCTGAACACATGATGTTCCAGGAGGGGTTCCCAGTCCCAGGTTATGACAATTTCCCTGAGCTCTCAGATGTGATCGCAAGAACCCCGTGAAGATGGTGTTTCTGCTGCCTGTGCTGTAATAACCCTTAAAGCCTTGAACTTAGCTCAGCTCTTCCACCCCTGTTCTCACGCATTGACCTTCCCAACAGAATGTTTAAGGACAGGGATGGATGGACGGGGACAGGAGCCACATGCACAGTACCCGGGTCCTGAGCAACTCATAGGCAGTGATTCCCAGTGACCACCAGTCCACAGCGAAGGAGTAGCCAGTGGGTTTTACGGGGTTAAACATCTCAGGTGCTGCAAAATACAGAAAAAGGAAAGTTTGCTTTGCTGCAATCATGAGTGGAAATGAGCCACACAGAATGCTCGATCCACACTGCAGAGAGCACCCCTGCTACTCTGCCTAGGACACAAATCAGCGTGTTATTGCTGTGCCTTTGGTAAGTTCTGCCTTATTCTTTGAAACTGGTGTATTGGTCCTTTACCAACACACGGGTGAGGTGGACAGGAGTCAGAACACACGGGTTTCCTTGCAGAAATTAATTTTTTGGTCTTTGTCGGGTTCCTGTCTGCTGTCTCAGCCCCACAGTGCAGAAACACCTCACAGCAAGGAGCCGCAGTGTGGAGAGAGGAGCAAATACCCATGTGTGCCAACCTTCCACCCTGATCCACACCGTGCAGCCCGTGGCTGCTGTTCCCTGCAGCTCCCAGCAGGACCTGCTGACCCCATGTCCTCCTCAGCATCGAGCACCGTCTCGGTGGGAGCCAGACATGACCCAGTTCCCAGCACACCAGTTTAGCCCAGATATTTGCCTGCTCTGGGAACAGATACACCTTGAAACCCTGAGGACTCACTGCAGGTGCAATTGGCACAGTATGAAACGTTTTCTATTGTGTAAAAACCCAAACAAGCCTTTCAGCTCCTGTGAGCCTTACTCTCCCCACCGGTGAAATGGGACTGTCAATATTATTTCTGCTTCAGTGGACTATTGCAGAACTTAATTGATTAATGAGTGTAAATGATGGGATGGCCTTGAGAAACAGGTGTGCCTCACCTTTGTAACTGGAATGTTTAATGTTCACTAAACACGATCCAATTCATTGGGATTACAGAATGCTTTTTGTATAACTCCCATAATCACCAAGAGATTCACCAGACGCAGTTAATTTCCTACATTGTACAAAGCCAACCATCCTGGTTAAAGCCCCTTCAGAGCTGCCGAGCTCCTGCTCCTGGGGCACCTGAGAGCCCCACGATCCCCTCCACAGGGATCACTCGGTGCTTCTCTGCCCCCGAAGCCCAGAAAGCATAAACTTGTTTCACTGACACGGGACTTGCCTGTTATCCCACAGTAGATGTGCTTTGGAATAAAGAATAACTCTAATCCACTGAATCTAGGCATAAAATTGGCCTGGGTATCTCCACACCTCCCCCAGAAAGCGTCTATGCCCTACACTAGCGTTCAGTGGATGTTCAAGTTGGAAAGCTGTTCTTCTCCCACTCATCTCTTTTCATTCATATTTAAAGTACTTCAATCTGGCAGTGTCTAAATACAGCCTCACACAGTGAATGAAGGCAGCTCGTTAGAAACATTAATATGCAGCGTAAATGCAGACATAGTGCCGACTGCACCCTTGGCAGGGGAAAGCAAATGTGAACAGGCTGAAGCCTGGGAGCCATAGCTTTCCAGGAGGAGGTACCAGGCTAATGGGAAGTGGGTGGAGGCACAGGATGAAATGCTCTTTCTTAGCCAATAAACTTCCCTTTTGAGAGTAAGGGGGAAAAAAATGCCATGGGATTTTTGTGCAAGCTGGGAGGCAAAAATTGCTCTAAAAAACAAAACAAAAAAAGGGATCAATGCTTTCTTTTGGTGCATGTTTTCTCTTTAAAAGGATTGCACAGGTGATACAAAGGCGAAAGGTCGGTGTGATCAGGATAAAAGGAAATTCCTGGGGCACTGCCTTAAGGGTGGGCAGCAGTGGGGTGGGGTTGTATTGCCCAGGTCTGAGGGTCAGTGTACATGAAAGTATAGATTTTGTGGAGGAGGGCTTCTTTTAGCCCTACAGAAATGCTTTTGAATGGCTTTTGTTTCAGTTAGGAAAGTTGAATTTGGGGTTAAACTTTCCTATGCCATGTTTGGGCAGGATTTCTTTTAGCATTAGCTCAGGATATTTCTCTCTGGTTTCTTGACTCCATCCTCAGCTTCTACCAGGTATGTCAATGTTCTTTTGATTTATGGTTATTATCTGTGCTTGTGTGATAAGCATCAAGTGTGTCTCCTCCTGTCTGTAAAGTCAGCTGCTTCACTGATTGGAACAGTAAGTGAACATAAGTTTTCTGCACTGTCCTTACAAAGATGAAAAGAAAAAGAAGCAAAATTTTTGAGTGGGGGAAATGAGATCTGCATAGGGAGCAATCCCAATCTTCCTTCTATGTGCAGGTGTTGATCTGCTCATGAAAACTGTTCCTCCAGCTGACCCCAGGCTACTGTGGAGTGATCTACCCACTCCCCAGTCACTTGGCCCCAGGAAACCCTCCCCTGTGCACTCTTACAGCTGCCTGGAAAGACTTTGTGCCTGAGACAAGCCCATGAAATTGCCTGGAGATAAAAAACTTCCTAAAACCTGTTTTTTTTTTAAATTTGTTTTTGTGAACTGATTTTTTTTTAATTTATTTTTGTGAACTGAAGGAAGAAGGGGAAGGGGATGGTATGTAACTGTAGCTGCTGAGCTCTGTGGAAATGTAGATGTTGGTACCCCCCTTCCACAGCACCATGCTTGGCAGCCCACCAGCTGGTCAACATGCTGATGTGCTGAGCTCTGGGGAACCCTCTCAGCAGCCCTCCAGAGCCTGCCTCGGGCTTTCCTTCCCGCATGCTCCTGCTTTCTGGGCTGCACATGGCTGCCTTTCGCTTGTTGGCAGAAATAACCACGTCTACCACCACCAGCAATCAAGGTACATTAGCAGAGGGTTCTTCAGAAAGACTGAAAAATAGTCTCAGCATTTATCTGCCAATTGTGTCGGTCACTTCTGTGCCAGCCGTGCCTTTTTCCAATGGACAACGCATGTCCATCATCACTGTGCTCTGCAGCCCCCAGCTCCAACTGCCCTCCTGACCTGCTCTTGGAAGACAGGATGCTGTCCTCAGTGGTGGAGACCAGAGCTAAAGCCTCACTTGCCTCTCTCTGATGCAGACCTGGCATCAGCGCAGCGATGCTCCTGACTGCCTTTGGGCTCTTCCCCGCTGTGCTGAGAGAATACTGCTGCCCAGGAAAACAGCAAGTCTTAAGTCCACTCACTTGGCCTAAACACAGCGCAATGCTAGTTTTCAAGGCATTCAGTTAATATAAAAATTTAAACTATTGCTAGTGATGTAGCTGGGTAAGACTTGTGCTAATGTACCGAGGGACTAAATACAAGCCTTTGTGCTTCATTCTTCCCGTCAAGGGTGGCAAGAGCACTTCATCGTTGCCCCGTGGCTTGACTGTTGCTTGTGAAATGCTCTGCGATCTCAAGAGTGCAGCTGTCATATTTTGTGATCAAAACCATGCTGCACAGTGTGGCCCGACAGCACTGAAATCTGTTTGCGGTACACTTGCTTTGGTCTGTTGTGTGAAATCAGTGGATGGACACACATTTTCCAGCTGCATCTGGATGGTCCTGGGGAGCGACTCCTGCTGCGCTCACCTGGAGCACCTCGAGGCTGTTCCTCCTTTCAAACAACTGCGTGAGTTTTGTCACATACCAGGAGGAAAGAGTTCAAACCCCTAGCAAAAAGGACTTATCTGTATCCCACCACAGCTGTCACATCAAGCCCATAAAATGTCAGTTCAAGAAAGTGTAGTTGTCGTTGGTTCTTACCCATATACGGCTTTGTGCCAGCAATGGTGGTGACTTGTAATTCTTTAGTCAGCACTGTGGCAATATTGAAATCGGTGATGTGCACATGTCCTGAAAGACAGAGGTTAATATGTAACTTGATTTGCTTTAATTTCACATGAGAAACAGCTTTGAGTCAGAAGCTTAAAGTAAAATAATCTATGGAAAGGAATTTCCAGGAAAAAATATTCTGGTGGGAGAACTGATAGAAAGTATTTCAGCTTGCAGGCTGCTTACAGATATCACTTGTTACCCCTTATTTACCCTTTGGGGAGTTAAAGAAATGGAGTTCTCCAATAAGTCATTTAATGAGTGTTTTGAGCCTTCCTAAATCTGAAGGTAAAGAGAATTGAACTTTTCTCACAAAATAAATTTCACTATGTATTTGTTTTGTTAAAACACAACACACAAACTCCAAGAATCCTTCATATTTTTGGCTTTCTAGCTACTTGTCCTCTGGTGTTACCTAGTGCTAAGCACTCTCCATTTTCCTCTTTAGAGGATGTCCCTGGAATGGCAGCAAGCAAGAGAGACTTGTGTGGGAAATTCAGTCATCATGAAACCCCTTTGGGGGTGGGAATGGTTTCTTCTGTCACTGCTACGATACACACAACTGCTGCCTGCAGACGGAGAAGGAAATGAGAGGTGGATGTGAATTGCAGGGATGAGAAAGGAAATGCTCCCACCTAGCTCTTGCCTGCTCTTTTACTTGCAACTCACTATTTCTTTTGCAAGCACTTAATTCATCTTCCTTGCTCGCCAAGCTCTGATCAGTGAGCAGAGCAGTGATGTACAGAGGACCAGCGATCTGTGCAAGGCTGGCTTCACTGAAGTGAATTTCTTTGAAACTCGTGGGTTAGTTCACCCTAATTATTTTGATTAAATGCAGGCAGTCTGTTCTTCCTGACCTCATGCACCTTCTCCTAAGGCACTGAACTTGCTCATCCCTGACAGAGCTGGGCTCGTTATCAAAAGTATCAGGTGTTCTGGATGCTGTTTTGCAGACTCATCACCCTCCTCTGCAGTCACAGGGGGTTGGTGAAGTGCTGCTGTTTCCTCCAACCAGAGATCAAATCAAAGTGGCTTCTACTGATGGAAGGCTCTGTGACAGTACTTCCCTCAGTGGTTACCTTCAACAGCCACAAATTCACTGCTGCTTTAGTCCATGAGTCAAAGGAGAATAAGATCACCTTTATGTCTAAAAGTTGATTCTCTGGTAATGAACTCTTGCTGTCTTCTCTGCATGCTATGAAACATTTAAGCAAGCCTTGACAATTGTGCCTATAGACCTGTTATGTGAGAGGAGTGATAAAGTTTGCCTGCTTCAAATATCTGAGCTAGCCTGGAAAATTTGGGAAATACTACTAGAATTTGTGATTTCCCCTAAAAACACTGCCTGTCCCACTGAGACATGGATTTCTTTATCAAAGCTGCGATGCTTGTCAGGCTGGAGTCGGAAGGAAGAAAGGAAAACTCTAGGTCCCTCTGAGCTGTGGGAAGTGTTGGGAGAGCATGATCAAGGTGTCGGAGCTTGCCTCACACGGTACCCAACTGATCTGTCAAGAGCATGTGTCCCTCCCTGCTGTACAGCATCAGCCATGCCCTCTCTCCTCCAGCCTGCTCACTAAAGCATGGGTGTCAAATCATGGGGGAGTACTCAAGGGAAAAGAATGACATACAACTGTCCTGTCTGGATACATCCTTTATGTTCTTGCATTGCTGCTTCTTTCATCTCTAGCTCCTGTTCCACTTTTGTGGGGAGCTCTTTTCATAAATATGAATGATAAAGAATTATTAAGAATTTAATATTCCAAGCATAAATATGCCCTTCTCTGGATGCATCTTTTAGAAGATTGACTTCAAATAAATCACAAGCTTTATAAAAACTAGTCCACTTGGGGAATTACCAAATCAAGACAATGAGGCTGAGGAAGAAGGCTCCAGATGGCACAACAAGGCTGAGCAGCACCAAGCAGCATTACAGAACCCGGTGGACTGCGTGACCAGGGACGGCAGCTACTGGTAAACCAAGAGAAGTGCTGGGTGTTGCTGCTGGGCTTTAGGGACAAACTTTAAGGGTCATGTTTTCACGATTGCTTAGCATCTCTAAGTGCAGCCAGTTTTGAAACAGCCCAGCCAGAGCTGTACTCCACACCTCATCCTTCCCAACGCTCATCCCAGCTGCCTCAAACTGGCACTTTCAGATCAAGCCTTTGGTCTGCACCAAGGCAAAGAATTTTCTAATTATATTCAGCACCTCCCTTACTACATAATTCCTTCACCCTTCCAGAGCATCTTTTTTTTTTTGGGTGTGTGTGGAGATTCTACAGCTTCAACTAAGATAACACTTTAAAGAATATGAAACTGGAGACGTTAGGAGCTGTGGAATATGGAGGCTCTTGGACAGACTGTGCCATAACTTTCTTATCTGAGATGAGTGCAAAGGGGGCATGTGTGAAGTGCCTGCATTGGCATGAACTCACCCATTTTAGCACTGCCCTTGAGAACCTGTCAGCAGTGCTATAAGAAATAATACTGAGCAGAACCATTACAGGGCTCTTGCAAAAAACCTTTTAGTTTTACGGAAGGTAAAACAGAGCTTTTCTTCAATTTTATTAGACAACTGACCTGGCTAAAAACTCCTGATGAATTAGTCACAATTCCTGGAAACTGCCATCTGTTATCTTCTGTCATTCCCAGGTAAGCTGTGCTGTCACTGAGCCAAATCAATGCACTCATTATTAAAGGAGGAAATCACTTTGTGCTTGGAATGACTGCTGAAGGTGGTCACCTGCTGAGGATTTTTTCACTGTGGGACCTGATCCCAATCTCTGATGTTGAACACCTGCTTTATTTATTGCACAGAAAGACATTTGCCCCATATTCCACTTTATTTATGGCTCACTTTAATTTCTTAGCTGAAATGAATATGGTAATACAGAATGTTACTGACCAGGGTGACAGAGGCAGATGTGCAAGGTGTGTGTCAAGCTCATGACAGAAGCAGGACAACATCTCAATGTGTGGCATCATGAGGGGCATTTGTACCATCAAAAACTTGAGCCAGCCTCCTATACAAAGGTTGGATGACATGCACAAGGACTCTTGTAGCCTCGGTGGTGATTAACACCAGCAAAAAGGGTGCTGAGGTTGGTAACAGACAGGGGCACCTTCCAGTGTGTAAATCTGAAAGGGTGAAGGAGTCGCAGCTGGAAAGGTACTTCACAGCTGGAAAGAAAATGAGTCAAAGGGGAGAACAGGGGGCAAGAAGAGTCTAAAAAGTGGAGGACTGAAATCTGATTGCTAAAGGTCTGCAGGTGCTTCATACTCTCAGTGGTCTGGTCTCAACCAAGAACTTTATAAAAAAAAATTGATGTTAGCAAATAGCATCTATTGTGTGATCACAGTTGTGAAAGCCTGGTAAAGGGAGAGGAGAGAGAATGGGGAGCTGCAGGTCCCTTCCATGGGGAAAGAGGCACTGAAAAACAAGCACAATCTACTAGGCTAAATATAGATAAACGTGCTACAGGAACAGCTGCTCTGGGGACACAAAAAAATTGAACTGTGTGTGCACAAAGCTTTCTATATGCATGAGAGGACACACTGCCATGGATGAAGAAAAGAAATACTACAAGTCACAGTCAGAGGGACACTGAAGTCAAGGGTACATCCACAGAAAACAACTCTGAAACCTTTGCAACAGACAGTTAAAACATTGCAGCAAGCGGAGAAGCAGCTCAAATCAACCTAAATTGCAGTGTCATTATTGAAGTTTGGAGGTTATGTCCTGCTGAGCTGAAAGCAACTGCAGAGACAAGCGGAGCTTTTTCCCCTCTTCGGGCAATGCTGACCTACATTTCCATGGCTCTGGTGCTCCCAGCTCCCTCTCGGGTGGCTCTGTCACCCCAGCCCCATGGGCACAGAGGGTCTTGGAAGATGGTGACAGGTCACCGAGAGTGCCCACAGGCGAGGATGGATGGAATGCAGCCCCACGCTGGCTGGGAACAGGCTCCTGGAGCCACAGTGGTGCCGGGAGCCTGGCCCAGACTGTCCAAGTGGGTCCCTGGCCCATCACTGGAACCTGACGGGTGACTGCGCATGGGACAGCAGCAGAAATACCCAGTGAGGCAGGAGAGAGGCTGCTGTGCTTGGAGGCAGGAGCAGCTTTGCTGGCAGCTCCTAAATAAATAATTAGCTCACACTGTGAAACTAGAGGTCATATGCATGACAGGTAGAGCCTGGGCTCGGGTGCTGCCAGGCAACCCTTGTCACGAGCCACAGTGATTCCTCGGGCTTCAGCATCTCTATTACAGTCCCTAAGTGATCATGAATTCAGATATGCCTTCTCCCTGCACTGGCTTTTTCTCTGCAAGTGCCTTGCTGTAGCTGCTAATGAAGATCTCTCAGGAGCCAGTTGCACAGATTTCAAAAACCCGTGAAATGACAAAGTGATTTTCTAATGAGTTAAAAGCTAATAAATATCAGACAACTCTTCACTGTAAGAGCTTTTCCAGGAAAAAAACCCACCATGTGTCTAGAAAGCAATGCTAGAATATAGTTAGAGCTTTGCCTGAGAAAAAGACTGATGAAAAAATGATAGCAACGTCTACAATGTACCCAACTCCAAATCCTCTTCAGAGCAACCTCCCACTATCAAATGATCAAGGATGAAGAAAATGCCTGAATGAAGACTATCTGTGCAACCATAACTTGTTCTGTTTGTGAGCATACGTTGCACGCAGCCTGCAATTACATGAGCATTTCCATTCAGATGATTACATTTTGACTAAGTCTTATGCAAGAGCCAAGGTCTTAAAATGCCTGCTAGGCATCCGACCACAAGCAGCATTAATTGTATTGCTCCTGACAATGCCTTCTAGGGACACTGTGACCTCAGTCAGGGGAGGTGTTGAATAAACACTGAGCACCCCAGAAATACCCCAGCACCACGGGGTGCCCAGTGCCCTGAAGGTACAAGAAGCTGACAAAAAGCAAAAAGACAGCAACCGAAGCACAAAAGGATGCTCCCATTCCAAAGTGAACTGCGATCAGGAAAGCAGCTCAAAATAAGGCAGAGAGCACCTAAATGTGCACTTGGATGTCCTGTTCCTGATTCTGCTTTTATGTACGTGCATGACCACAAAGCAACTGGCACTTACCATGCTCATCCAGTAAAATGTTGTCAGGCTTGATGTCTCTAAGGAAAAAGGCAGAGAGGGGGAGACAGCTATTAGCCTGCAGTAGTGGCACCAAAGATGGCTGCAGCACTTTGGGAAAGCCCAGGCTCTGGAGGGACATGATTCCAGAGACATCATGCCTTAGGAGGTGACTTTTCTGGGGCTCCTCCGCTCTGATGTCCCTGCAGGGTTTGACTTAGGCGTAAGAGAATGACTAATCAAACAACAAAAGCAGAACTGGTGGTACGGGGCTGGGGCTGTGAAGGCTGCTGTGGTTTGCACTCGCAGCACTCTGGTACTTCACCTGCAACAGTGGAGCTGCTTTTTCTCATTGTCCTCCTTTTGCTTCTTAATCTGTTTCAATACTATACTGAGAGCTGTTCCCCCTTTACTCTGTAAAAATCAAAACATTTTAACATCGTTGTTCTAGAAATAAAGGGGTTCCCTGCAGGTTTTGTTCCTGAATAACAAAAACCCCAACAAAGTAACAATACCTATAGCAATGCTGAAGAGAAATGCGTTCGCTGATAGAAAATGTACACCTGATACACCCACAGTGTGCACCTGAGTGACTTTACAAGACATTATCTGGATGTAATGAGCTCATTACACCAGTGCCCATTCACCCGCTATCGGCCCAAGCCCGGCACCTGGCACCCGAGTGCCCCATAAGGAAACTGGCACGTGCAACAACCCTGCGCTGTCCTGATGCTTCCCACTGGCCCCAGGGCTTCCAAGGGAAGACGTGAGCAGGCTTAGGGTTTAATCTTTAAAATGCAATCACTAAGATAATGTTTGCTTTCACCTTGGCACCTGGAATCAGGAAGGAACAATATATCTAATTATGATGTAATGGCTTACGGTTCTGTGGCATGTCTTACCCAAACTACAGCCAGCAGGTCCTATGTACCCGTCTCCTTCCCTGCGCCACAGGTCAGCACAGGGACGGCCATAAAGACAAGCAAGAGACTATGGGCAGCTTCGTGTAAGTGTCTGGTTTTCCCCGAAAGCGCAGCAAAACTGTGCCACAGGTAGAGCCTGACAGTCCAGATGGTCTGAAGCACTGCATCTGACGGTGAAAAACGGTGATGCCATGCTTGGTATTTTTAGGAAAACATTAATTTAAGCAAAAATGTTAAGAAATGCTTCAGCAAAAGGAGTTTGAAAACTTTGAATCCCTTGATACAAAAATATTTTCAAAGTTCTGAAATGAAGCACAAAACCAGGGGTTTTTTTCTCATTTAGTTTCCAACCTTTTTTTTAACTTTCTGATCTCACTCAGACTAGCATGCAGCCTACAGCATTGCACCAGCACAGTGAGATCATTCCCGGGATGCAATGAACAGGGAGAACTTTTTTTATTTGTATATTTAATTTTTATAAACTGGCTATACAATTTCCTAGACTAAAAAAAACCCAACATTTCCCTCTCTTCTACATGCAGGTGGGAAGTAATTCCAGCCATCAGTCTGTGTTTGCTGCCTCTGCACAGCTTTGTTCAGACAACAGAAGCAATCACTTGCCTGTCTCCTGATGGTCCCAATTACAGATGTTGCAGGTAATTGACTCGCTGAGTCACTTTTTCTATCCAATACTGTTCCACTGGGTTATAGTGTTAATTAAACAACTTGCACTACAGTGTTAATTAAATAACTTGCAAATTTTAGACTGCCATACATGTTAGGTTCTACTCGATTCACTTTAAACACATACAGCTGCTTGAAATATGCACTGCAGCCTAAATTTGAGCTGCTCCCACCTGTATTTACAAATAAGATGAAGGTTCTCTGGGAAACCCCACGAATTTTGCTCTTTGGATGAGCTCCTGTGAGACACCAGCTCACCCCTTGGTGATGCTGATGGCCTTGGGACTACAGGGATGTGGCTCAGAGCGGGGACCACAGCTCCCCAGGCACCCTGTGCTCCCGTAACCATCACGTCTTTCATCACTACAAGGAGCAATCTCCACATGCAGATTCATTCTTACAGCATCAAATCATGAAGAACCTCTAGCCCCTTAGTCCTATAAACACTACCAATTGTAATACATTACTAATGGAGAAGGGTTTTTCCCCTGTGCCCCACTCAGTTTGTTCATCCCCAGCCAACAGTGCAAGGAACCCTTGCTGCTCAGGGTTCTGCATTTCATGATGTTTAATTCATGCTCATCCATTATTCGGTGCTGGTGAGCAGGTGCCAGGCAGAGAGGGCCAGCACAAGGCCCTGTCACCACACTCTGGCTTTGTGTCCCTGACCGCAGCAGCCTGAGCAGGGCAGCTGGGATGGCCTGCCAAGATCAGGTGCATCAGCGTAGAAATCTATGCAGGTATAAAACAAAACAAGCAGCGTGAAAGACGAGAATCCTGAGAAAGTGGGAGCTACCCCCAAGGAGGTCTGGCATGAACGCCAGCAGAGCAAAACCACTCTGGGGCTCTCCACCACTGCAGGGGACAAGCTCTGGGCATGCTAAGTGTCAGCCTTCCTGTATTCACAGCTCAGAAATGGCAGCCAAATGCTACGGACACAAACAAGTGTTAGCCCTCAACAGCGTGTTCCTTCCCCTACTAAGAACCAGGACCACTTGAGCTTTGAATTTTGCACCATGCTTTATTTGCACACCTCGCAAGAATGCTCTTCTGGGGTGGTATTTATAAATGAGATCATCTGCTCCTCGCCTTTATTAGCCCTCTGTTAGTCCCCCCCCATTCATACCTCGTTAGTAGCCACTAACTGAAAACCCTTGGACCCTGAGGTTTGCGCTGCCCAGTGCACCCACAGGAAGCAGCTGCACGTCTGTCTGTCCAAAGCTGAACTCAGCCTCTCCAGTCAGGGAAAAGCTCAACCTCCTCTGTTATTTTGCATGTCTTGAAATGTGTGGGAACTCTTTTACCCCTGGTTATGAAAAATCTTGGTGGCCAAAAAGAAACTCTCACCACTTCTAGAAAGGGAATTAATATAGAAAAGATCTGTGTCTGGTCCCATTCCTTGCCTTTCAGTGTGGTACAGAGAGGGGAGCAAAAAGGAGACTCTTTTGCAAGTAGAGCAGGGGAATTCCGAATGCTGACACTGTCCCTGCCCCCAGACCAAGATGGATATTAATGAGCTGCAGCTAATTAAGCCTATTAGAGGCAGCTTTTTGCAGGCTCAGCAAACAAATCAAATAGGCTGTATCACGGCTGTCCCAGAGTGGGAAATAAGATGCTCCCTGTTGTACATGAAATGCTCTTCTCTGGGAAGCCCAGAGAACGCAAACGCTTGTGGGAGAATACTTTGCTTAGTTCTTAAGCTTCTGTGTGTCCTTTCATGTCAAAGAGGAACAAGTCCACCCCTACCGCAGTCTACAAGCATCAGTCTGCCTACAAAGTCCCCAGCTGACCTGTGGATGATGTGCCTGCTCTGGAGATAGTCAAGGGCCAGCACCAGCTCACAGATGAAGAGCTTCACGGTGCCTTCTTGGAACCGCACGTTCTGCTGGAGATGGTAACGCAGGTCCCCTCCAAGCAGCAGGTCTACAACCATGAACATATCTTCTTCATCCTGGAACGAGTACCTAAAATGGCAGAAGCATGGCTGAAGGATGATAATATTGAAAAAGGACGGGTTATAACAGGACACATGGTACCTCTGGGAATACTCATCACTTCTTGGAACTTTTTCACTTGGGAAATAATAATTTCATGACCTCTCCATGCTCCATTTCCCGCCGCGACCAAACTCCTATTGTCTTACTTGAGATGATGGTAATTTAGCTTCAGATCCATAACAGAGTCAGAGCAGCTTGTATAAACATCTACCAGCAGGCTCATGAGAAGAACAGGAACCCAATGGTTTGATGTCAAACTTCTTAATATCAGCCACTTCACAAACAAAGCACCATCCAAACCTCCCCAAACCCACTACTCTAATACAGCTCACTGCTCATTGCCCCCTCAAGGGTTGTGAAGGGAGATGAGCAGGAGTCTGGCAGGTGGGCACAGCTCTTGGGCAGGTTTATCATGGGTACTTGTGGCAGCCATTCACATACACGAGATCCCTCTGAGGGATCTTGGAAGATCCCTTCACTTGCTGCAAAGTCCCAGCTGGCTGAGACATTGGTAACTCAATACAGCAGTGGAAATTCAGCTCTGGATAAACACTCTCCACTCCCCTTGGGGTTCACATTCTGCTCTTCAAGGTGGAAGTTTCATCTTCTCTGAGCACCCATAGGAACGGACCACAGGAGCGATGTAGAGAGGAGCCCTAAACCAGCATGCACAGGCCTGCCCAGACTCACAGCCAGACCTTGCACCAGTGGCACTGATAACTGGGCTCTGGTTCTCCTGGCAGCAGCCTGTTAATAAAACCATTTACTCAACACAGCAGGGGATGCAGCCACTATCTGCCATTCCTCTTTAAGTGATCTTGTCTGATGCAACTGGTTACCAAGTGCCCCTTTGATACCATCTTAGAATCAGCTACGAGCTTTTTTCTCATGTTTTGTTTTTTTTCTTACCAATAAACCAGCTTCTTGATGTGATAAGCAGCACCACGAACCAGGATATTACTCCACACAACACCTGTAGTCTGTGTATCACTCAGCGTTTAGCACTGATAAGTTCTACCTTGTTCTAAAAGCGGATCAAATAAATGTCATGACCCACCGCTCCAGAGGAATCCCATAGCTACAGGATATCGGCTGCTGAATCATATGGCGCATGAGACCACACCACTTGAAATGAACCTGGCAGACTGTAACAGTAATCAGGTGGGGCAGCCCACCCACCACCAGTGACGCGTGTGCCCAATACTGGCTCAGCAGGTGGCACGGTGCCCATCATGCCGTGATGGCAACACACCAGCTACTCCCGAGAACAGAAGAGTGGGCAAACCCAGTCTCAAAGATGTCTCCAGCTGACAACACTGACTTAGCCCGTAAGCAAAGGAGCAATATCTTACCATAAATTAACTAAGAAGGGGTGTTCCAGGCCCTGCATAATCTGTAGCTCCTTGAAAACATTTCTCACTTCATTGCGCTCCACGCACTTTTGTTTATTCATGTATTTCATGGCATACATCTTCTTGGTGTCATTCTTCTGCACAACGCAGACCTAAGTGAGCAAATCAAGGGATAAATCAGAGGTCACCTGTCAGCAAACTTAGTCAGGTAAATCACAGTCACACGAGCGTTCTCCTGAGGCTTTCGCAGAGTCCACGCTGATAACTCACAGCTCCATGCACCAATGGTGCAGTACTGGACATCGCCAGGGAATCTCTTACCCAATTTTCATCCAAAGAAGAAATTTTGCTGAGATGAAGGTGAGGGGAAGGAACTCATCACCACAAAAATGGGAGGTAGAGAATCACACTCAAGTCAGCGTTGTATTTAACAGCACTAACTAATCTTGGTCATGTCCATCCCTCCCACGCTCATTACTGTGTGGAAGAGTCCTTTCTGACACAGAACGACAGGTTAGAAACTGGGGAGCAGGACCTGACCTCCCGCTCCTTGATGAGCTTCATTCAGTGCACAATGAACCTCAGGCTTTGTTTGAGGAGTACTAGGGTTTGAGTTTTAACTTTTCTTATAGGTCTATTTCAGCCAATCCAGAAGGAAATGTTGCTTCAATGAAAGACTCAGAGTTTGTAATAGTGCAAAACAAAACAGACTGCTTTTTCAGATTTGTTTCCACAACAGCTTACGAGTTTGGGATGAATTTGCAAAGTTTCAGTCAACCTTTTTTTTGGTTTCACCACCAAATGAATCTCTTTGTTTATAGATTTTTGTCTCACTCCGCACCTAAGGCACACTCCTTTCTGGCACGACTGTGCCTTTACGTGAAGGGGCAAATAACCTTCTAGAATTCTGTCAGTTTATACAAGCAGGCAATTCCAAAACAGCATAAAAATAAAACATATGACCGTAACCTGACGCTTAATAACAAACACTGTGTTTCACGGAGAAATATCCTCTTAAGAAACTGCCAGGCCTTTCATGTTGATTGTAGTTCTTTATTAAAGATGCATCATGATGTTCAGCATTGATTTACTGCGAAATCTTAGAAAATGCTTATCCAGAACCATAATGAAATTCAGCTCATTTGATTTATCAGTTTCTCATTTTAATCTCCTGTAATATAATTTGTGGCTATGGAATGGATGAGGAATCAGTCTCTGATTCCTTCCTGATTACCAGGAGTTGAAGCTCAGGTCAAAGCTCATTGACAATGCAGGGCTTTATTTCTTTACCCTCATGTGCGCCTCTAATTCACCCATTTCTCAGTCAGTTACATTTCCAGCTGTCTAAATGGTGATTAGGTCACAAAATACTCACTTTTCCAAAGCTGCCCTTCCCAATAGCTCGCAAAATTTCAAAATGGTCAAAGGTGACTGCAAGAAAGAGCAAACATTCAATTATTAAATGGCTGAGCAAACATTTGCAAGGAAAAATGAGAGGAGAAAGAAACCCCCTGTGCCTGCTGTGGAGAGGTGAGCTGCAGGAGCTTTGTGCCATCCCACACAGCCCATGACTGCGGGCAGGGGGACTCTCAGGTCCCAGGCTCTCTGTGAGAGTGGGGCAGACACAAAATGCACAACTCCAGCAGATATTAACATCTGGAACAGCTGCAAATCCAGAGGAGTTGAGCTGGCAGACAGATTTTGAGTGTTGACACCTTCTCTACTGTCTTTTAAGAGGAATGTTTTCATGAACATCTTTACACCCTCTACCTCCTTGTCTTTTAGTATTAATGTTTTCGTTAACGTTTTTAACACAGGTCTATAACTGAGCTGGTCATAAGAAAGCTGAATTGCATACTTATAATTTTACTTAAGACTCTCAAACTAGGCACAATCACATTTTAATGTCTCTCTGTTTCAGCTTTCCTACCATCCCCAGTTTTCACAGTGAGCCAATCCAGAGTGACTCCAAAGAGTACTGGAATTCGTGATGTCCAAATCAGGAACCAAACACATGCTCTTCATCCTGAATCCACATCTACAGATTTGACAAGCCTCATTTCACTGCCTGATGGCATCTAAAACAATGAAAAAGCCAAAGAATTTGCCCTTCAGAGAGGAAATTCATGTGATACGCCAACTCAGAGAAATGATGTTTAAGAGATGCCAAGGAAGATACAATTGCTATAAAGAAGCAGCTGAAGCATACACATGAAATACCATTTTGAAAGCAGTGGTTGTATTTCTAAAGCCAGGTTCGAGGAACAATATCTGGATTTAAAAAAATGCAGAACTTAACCAGACACAAAAAAGATCTCTATCAGAGACAAGTCAACCCTGCAAGAGCCTCCAGACTCCATCTACCAAGTGAGAGTCAATGCTTCAGGGGGCTCAGTTCCTCCCATCCCTGCAGCCCACCCTGGTACAACACAACACCCTACAGTCTGCTATGACTCGTCTTTCTTTTGTCACTGTAATTCCATCCATCTGCATTACATTCCCTCCCTCCCTTCCTCCATTCTCTGCTGCCTTGGGGAAACAACTGCTACCACGGGATCAGGAACGTTCATCCAAGTGCCTCTGTACCAAGGAGCTGAATTTGGTGCAGATGCACAAAGACACATCTATGCTTTTCTTGGTCCTGAGGCAATTTAAAGACAGAACAGCTGATAGTGAGCTGGAGAGGACACTGGCAAAGGACCATGGAATGATGTACATCCATCTCACCCAGCAATTGTCCTCACCTACTACCTCTACCTATTTCTGCTTTACCTTCCAGAAAATCTGGCTGGCTGGGGAGAGTATCTGGCTGCCATCCTCTGGGATGCTTTCCACACCCTTTTGCCCAGAAGCAGCACAAAATCCAGCTTTTGGTTTCATCCTGACTACGCTGGAAGTGGAGAGCACCTTGCAGCACTGAACCTTCTGTCTGGTTATTACATTTTCTTTTCATCTCACTAGCTTATTATCCACCACTGTGCCTACTCAGAGGAAACTCTGAAAGAAAAATACTACTGTCATCCTACTTCAGCCGAAGGCAAAGAAAGCCTCTTTGAGAAGTCCATCTTAAAAAAAAAAATAAAAAAAATCCCGGTACCACAGAAAATAGCCAAATTATAGCAACAGCAAATTGGAAAAATATGCAAGAGGCTTTGTGACTGTGTGTGCATATGAAAGGACAACGGGAGCTGAGCGAGGCGAGAGACGTACTGCCCTGCTCTGTGCCACCCAGCTCTGCATGGTGGAAGGTGGTCCACGCTCCACAGAAGATGGTCTACACTTCACGGAGCAAACGGCCAAGCTGTGGGGTGAGAAGGGAGCCCACTGCTGAAGGAAGAACAGGGGTACAGGAAGGTGAAGTCATTTGCCCACAGCTGTTAGGAAACTACAGCACAATACAAATCTAGATGTTTTCACCTTTGAGTCAGCTCCTGACAACCCTGTTTTGCAAAAGGTTTCACCTTGTTGCAACTGCCTGACTATTCTCAAAGATTGGGGTCTTTTTCATATTTTTAAGCACATTGAGAGGTAATGAAAGAAATTAAATCACTGAATATTACAGCATAGTACTCCAAGAAGCAGACTGAATTCTTGGGTGCAACAGCAAAATGCTTGTTAGACAAGGACGTTTCCTCCTTCTGCCTCCCCGATCAACACTCCAGTGAGTATCTGGCAGACAACTGCCTGCTGGTAGGTGCAGCTGCAGCACTGAACTGCCAGAGGTGGAACCTGGGCTGTGAAGAATCAGGAAAAGTCTCTCTCTGGTGCAGCCAAAGAGGTGGGATTGCTCTCTACAGACTGCAGCTCAGTGACCTGCCAGTGTCAAAAAGCTGAAGAGCTGTTGTGCTGCTTCTGGCTGTACCCAGCAGCTCTTAATTAATTTCAGTTTTAATTGAAATTAGAATAAGGACAAGGTTGTGACATCCAAGCTAATACAGTCTCTGGTCATAGATTTGCCAGGACAATAGAAAAGTTCATAGGGGACATGCCCATCTCGTCTGGATTTCTCTTCCCCTGGTATATCAAACTGTAACTAGAAAAAAAAACCTGTGCTACCACTTTTTACATTTGGGCAGGACCATGAAAGCACAACTGCACTGGTCTGGGTGCTGTATCTGGGTCCAAGATCCTGAGCCTATAGAAACTCTTCAGATGACACTGAACTACTTGAGATGGCCAGGACTGGGCCTTTCCCTTGACTTGCCAGCACAACACACAAAGACACCGAGCATGGGGTGTGGCATTTCACACTTGGAAAGCCCAGTGCCCTTTGCCACAGAGATAATAGGTTTTGTTTGCTGAAACTGACCCCTTTCC
This sequence comes from Chloroceryle amazona, assembly GCA_027560015.1. Taxonomy (NCBI): domain Eukaryota; kingdom Metazoa; phylum Chordata; class Aves; order Coraciiformes; family Cerylidae; genus Chloroceryle; species Chloroceryle amazona. The sequence goes on along the minus strand of JANHFX010026976.1, from coordinate 3,403 downwards.
AAGCACAGAACTGGCTCTGGTAAGAAATCACCTGTACAAGAAGATTTACTGCCCCACAGACAGTCACCCTGCACAGGTCACCGCACTGCTCAGGGTGTTATTTATTTTGTAGTCATAGGAGCTGATGCTGCATGAAGCATGTCGAATGCAGAGAAAGGCTCAGCACAGACCAGACACCCCAAGGAAAATTCAATTTGTTACATCCAATCTCACAGCCAGGAGGTATCACCCCAAGGAAGGTGATCAGCAATGTGAACACTGTTAGTCATCCTGAGCTAGCACAGGTAGTTATTTGCAAGAGATGCCAATACTGAGCATTTAGACACACCAGGAATAAAATCTCCAGGAAAAAAACTCATAGCGCAGATTTCTTTTGGATTAAAGTTAACTGGAAAAAAAACCAACACAACAAAACCAAAGAAAAATTGCAGGCAGTTGCATTAACAGTTTGGGAACCACAGCCAAACAGCCACAGACAGTCAGCTGTCACTGTGGGTGCAGCAGCACAGGGCACAAGGACAGAGCAATTCGCCAGCTCCCTTTGCATCAGGAGCAAAGGCAGACCTCAAAATGCAAAACCTTCTCTGCAGGATGACAAATGGACGTGTGCAGTGAAGGGCATGGACCATTAATGGTTGGAGTGGATGATCTTGAACCTAGATGATTCTATGACAGGGGGGTTCAGGACAGCAAGGGGAGTAAGTTGTGGCGCAGAACAACTTGTCCCTTCCCCACATTTCTCCTTGAGATCTCTTTCCTCAGGGAGCTGAGGGAGAAAGACCAGGTTTTGGTTAATGTCTCTTCCTTTTCCCCTTATGCCCCCGGTAATCAGGATTACATCCTCCCTGACTGGAGTTCTTACCTTTGGGACAGCACTTTATGAGTTATTTAGGTTCTCATGTATTTTACCTTTATTTCTATGTATTTGTATTTATCTATATATGCATTTTATTACTGTACCTAGGTGAAAGCCCATATGGCAGTTAGCAAGCTGACTCATGCAACTGAAAATATATTTATGGAACAATCTTTTAATGACTGTCTCTATAATCTTGCCAGCACAGTGACACTGGCCTCTGGTACTGCTCTCAGCAATGCGTTCTCCTTTTCCAGCCAACCAAGCCTGCAAGCTGGTCTGCCAGTGCCAGTGGATAGAGCTGCACAGTCACCAGGAACCTCCACCTCTGCTGCTGCTTGCCAGGTCTCCTGGTGGCCCTCCTACCAAGCCCAAAGCAGGGATGGGAACAAACATCGCTCAAACTATCATCTCACCACACCTCATATCACTCCTCCTTGTGCTGTGGTCTCCAGAGCAAAACTCCCTGGTCTCCAGAACAGCAGCATTTCCTGCCTCCAAAGCACCTGGCAGTGCCCCAGAGACAACTCAGATCCAAACCTCTACCAACAATTCTTGTCCCACTGCCGGGCTGTAGAGAGGGGAGGCAGAAGGAGCACCTGATCCCTGACCACAGCTCTGCAAGAGGCCAAGGGCACACTGCTGCTGCAGACCTTGACAAACCTTTGATTGGGTAAGATGTTTGAGTGTTGGCAACCCCAGTGCAGGAGCTGATGGCAACTCGCAGACTCACATTCTCTGCACTGGGGGACTTTGCAGTCCCAGACAACAACTAGGTAAAGCTCTTACCGTCTTCGTTTTCATCAAAGGGAGGAGACTTGCTGGAGGTGTTTGCTCCCATGGTGTGTTCAGCCCTGGCTTAGCTCTCTCCACTTCTCTCAATTATGTTACCACCCCAAGAGCTGGTGCCTCCAGGATGGTGTTACCTGCGCGTCACTCCCAGCAGACCTGGGCAGTGTTCTGCTGGTGCATCCTGGAGAAGACAAAAATTCATCAGCATTCAGGATTAAGAAGCATTTTGAAGACTGCAAATTTCTCAGTGGAGGTTCATGGCTCTGGAGACAAAACTGAGTAAAAGGGAAAAGCACGTTATAATGGAGTTTACTAGAGAAACCCAGTAACACCACAACCTTATAACCTAGACCACAACTGCTGCCCACTAAGGGAAATACAGAAATGGATAGACCAAAAGGGTGTCAACCAAGGTCAGCTGCTCGAGGAAATTCTCTTGAATAGGAGTCTGTAGCTTAATTTATTTTTCACAATACATCAGTACATAAAAGCTATGAGGAAGGAGCACAGGTATTCCTTGAAGTTAAGCTACTCTGAGTAGTAATTACTAGACTTTGTATATTTATAAAGTGTAACCAGGGTACAGTAGTGATACATCTTCTCCAGTTTCACGCTGCAAAGTCACAAAATTATTAAAATCATCACCTTCCCTCGGTCCAAGATGATTAATGCTTCCACGTTAACTTCACGCTCAGCTGGACCACTCCTTCCATGGGGAGTGTGGCAGCAGCTCCCCTCCTCAGTGGTCCCAGAGTTCTGGCAGCTGGTCTGGTGGCCACAGTGGAAATTTTACAGGCATGAGAAAGCTGCTGCTTGGGAATGCCCAGGCTGCCGCTTCGGAGCCAGGCGGCACACCTCCACATTGCCAGTATTTTATCCTCAACATAACAATGTAAAACCAAGCAAAGCAGAGGAAATGTAACCACTGAAGTGCCATCATCAGGGTTTTACACCTGCACCACAAGCAGGCTGTGCTCCCCAAGGAGGAAAAGAGCTGAGGAAAGGGATAGACGTTTATACAACAGGCAAACGGCTGACTGCATTGTTAGAATTACCTCTGAGAAGCGACCACCGAGCTTCCTCGGGGCAGGACCGCTAACTCGGGGGGATTCAGAAGCAATTCCTCTTACCGCTCTTCCTTGCCGAAGTCCTGCTCAGGGGCGGGTGCCGCTGTTGTGCAGCTGAAGCTGGGCAGTAACACAGCAATACAGGGCATTGCCTACGGCTCTTGTCTCAGAGAAACTAACCGTTATTCCAACTCTTCCGCAGCCATAACGAAGTTGAGGGAGGACGAGGGCAGGAACTGTCGGTATCCCCCGCGCTGGAGCCTGCCCTGGCCACGGACTGCGCGGCCCGGCCCCGCTCACCGCGCCGCGGGCAGCCACGGGGTCGCCGCCTGCAGACCCCGCGATCCGGCCGGCAGCAACTCCCGACACCTCCCCAGGCTGGGGCCCGCGGATCCATACGGGGTGATGCAGCCGCGCTCGGGGGAGCGCACCCAGGGAAGGCACCTACCTCGGGCCGGGAGGGAGGGGGACTCCGGTGGGACCGGGCAGCGACGCCCCGGCGGCAACAACCTGCGGCGGCGGCCGGGAGGAGAGGAGCCCCGGGGCCGGCGGAGCCGCAGGAGCCCGGGAGCTGAGCCGAGCCGGAGGAGCGGAGCGACCGGAGGAACCGCGGCTGCCGAGGCGGCCGCGCGCCCCGTGGGGTCCCGGCCGGGAGGGAGCTCCCCCCCGGTGGCGGCGGGCGGAGCCT
>JANHFX010026975.1:0-19296 GCA_027560015.1 Chloroceryle amazona | reverse complement strand
ATAAGTGTAGAGTCCTACACCTGGGAAGGAATAATCCCATGTACCAGTACAGGTTAATGGTAGACCTGCTGGCAAGCAGCTCCATGGAGAAGGACCTTGGAGTCCTGGTGGACAATGTTACCCATGGGACAGCAATGTGCACTTGTGGCCAGGAAGGACAATGGGATGCTGGGGTGCATAAAGAACAGTGTGTCCAGCAGGTCGAGGGAGGTTCTCCTCCCTCTCCACTATGCCCTAGCGAGACCACATCCAGAGTACTGTGTCCAGTTCTGATCTCCCCAGTTCAAGAGGGACAGGGAAATACTAGAAAGAGTCCAACGGAGAGCGACAAAGATGATTAGGGACTGGAACATCTCTCTTATGAGGAAAGGCTGAGAGACCTGGGGCTGTTTATTCTGGAGAAGACTGAGAGGGGATCTTATTAATGTCTACAAATATCTGAAGGGTAAGTGTCAAGCAGAAGGGGACAGTCTATTTTCAGTTGTGCTCTGTGATAGGACTTGGGGGGCAATGAGCACAAACTGGAACACAGGAAGTTCCATCTCAACAGAAGGAAAAACTTCTTACTGTGAGGGTGACAGAGCACTGGAACAGGCTGCCCAGAGAGGTTGTAGAGTCTCCCTCTCTAGAGACTTTCAAGACCCACCTGGATCTGTTCCTGTGTGGCCTGCCCCAGGTGATTCTGCTCTGTCAGAGGGGTTAGACTTGATGATCTCCAGAGTCCCTTCAACCCCTACCATTCTATGATTCTATGAGTCTAAGTCAGCCACAAACTATGCTATTAAATCAATCAATCAATCAATCAATCAATCAAGAGTAGTACATCTGAGCATATGGAAAGCTTGCCTCTCTTCTGAAAGGTGGAAGAGGAAGCTGAGTGGATCACTTTAACAACCCTGCCTCACTGGCACCAGCTGAGAGGATTTTGTTGAAAAGCCTCCTTGCTTCCCACTGTTCTTTCTAGTAGAACATGAAATTGCTTCAACAAAACTACTGAAAGCCCTCTGCAGCCCTCAGGATTTAAACTGTCAAGTGGCACAGAAGACATACATCCTGGTTATGCATTATCCACTTTGAAAAAAGTGTACAGAAAGGGGAAGGGATTTACAGTTCTTAAACAACAGTCCCAGAAACAGGACTTAGTCAAGCAGTTTTGTACCCAGTCTAGCTCTGGCAAAGCAAGCAGATGTATTTATATTTCAGTCTCTAGATGAGGCAAAGTTCTTTTCCACTGGCAATGGCTAAAGTTCAGAAAAAGCTGGAACAGGGCACTGGGTGTTTCACTTAGCAGTTTTCAACACATTTGCGGCTGCAAGTAATTAAATTTAATTAAGATGTTGACATACCATGCACTTTGAAACTCAAAAAATTTTCTCATTCTGACCCTGAGTGTGTTTTGTAAAGTCCAATGGTATTAATCCATTTGGTATGGACAACAGTGAAAGCGTTATTATTGAGCTTCACACACATAGTGTGCTACTTTTAGCACTAAAATGAATGATCTTGTACAATGGCAGTATGACTGAGAAGACATGAGAAGTCACATCTAGGTCTGTCTAGTCTATCTCTTGCCAATTTCTGTTTTATTTTGACAATTCAACATTCTTAATCAGTAAAATTAAAAAACTATTATATTGGATTGTTGCATACAGTCATGATACAAACAAATTTATGAGGCTCCATATGCCAGGTGTATGAATAAAGAGTAGTACTTTGCTCTACAGGCAGTTAGGGCAAGGGATTACTTTCACAAAATAAAAAGCAATGCAAAAAAGAAGTATTACTAGCCAGGGCAATTTAGAGCATATATTTTACATGCTCCCAAAAGCTTTTCATGAGGGCGAAGTTCTAACATGAAACTGTTTATCAATATGTTGAGTCATTCTGCTTTATGGGCTTAATTGCAATAGGCTGGACTCATGGATTTCTCCAGTTTATAAAGGGAAAGCAGTTCACCACCTTCACAGCCCTTGAACACCAGCAAACATGCATAACACCAGTGCTTACACAAGCACAGCATATGTTGCCATGTGCTTTCTCCTTAGGTGATGATCACTTTGCAGGCAACATGTGTTGCTTCTATTCCTGTTTTCTAGTGTTCAGTCACATAATTTTTGTCTCTGAGCCTTGCTTCCCAACTCTTCCTTACTGAGACAGTAGTCTTATAATGTTCTGCCTTGAAAATGCAGAATTTGTGATTCTACTATCTTGCACTCAAGTCAACAGGAATGGAGCTGACCAGACACAGTGCAACACTTCAAAGTCTTTATCTGTGACACATACTAATCTATAGGATGAGAGTATCATCAATAAATCCATATAACCCTTTTGGGCAGAGATTAACATGAACATAAATTCTGATTCTCACAAAGGCTGAGAAAGAACACAGGAACAGATCTTATAGGGCATTGACCGAATCATCCTAGGGATGTATAATGTTTCAATGTACACATAATTTTTACTGTGTTAAGTTTCGAGGAGTGTTAAGCCATACAAAAAGGGCAAATAAGAAAATAAGTAATTAAGTCCAAACAAACAAACAACCATGCAAATGTAAATAAATAGTGAAAGACCCCTACTACTTTCTTGCAAGAGGAAAAATACCTGTAAACTATCACGAGAATAAAAGAATATTTTTCCACAATGGCAACCTTACAATTTCAACAAGAGCAGGACAAGCCCCTATGTTATGGAAAACAGAAAAGTTGCACTGGTGATCAACACTTGCTAGGGGTTTTTGTGACTGTTTTCAAGAAAAAACATCCTCAAAACAAAATACCATCACCCCATCCCCCCCAAAAATCCGAAGAACTTTACCTCTAGTTGGATTAGGATACAATGAAAACACATTCCTTACATATCAAAGTATCACTCAACATGCAAAAAGAGACAGGATACAGATAGCAGCATCTTCCAGTTACGTCTCCATAAGAAAGCCGCCTCTGTTGGTTCACTGGGACTGATACTATCACCTTCTTATGCTACCACCCTGAGAAAGGATAGACTCAAGTAGTTGCTATGCTTTCCAATGTAATTGCAAGGCATTGATCTACCTAAAACATTCAGCACCTACTCCACTTTAACTTCATTTCCATCTAAATGTATCAAGCACGCAAAATACGTCCAAGATATATAGTTGCAAACACTTCAGATATGCTTGCTGCTAACTAACACCAATCTAGAAGAGATGAGTTACAGGAATTTAAATACATTCATATCTTTTAATGAATGGATCAATCTTAAAGAACAAAGGAAATGTTTTAAGAAAAGTCCTTCAGGGAACAACTGCTTCAGGAAAAAAAAAAAAGCATCATCAGAAGTTCTATTGGGCTGTTGTCCCAAAAGAATTATATTCAGATACGCACTCTGCTATTACAATTCAGTACCCTTTTCCCTTTCCTCCATTTTTGCAGGGTTCAACAACTGGCAATATGACTTCTCTATCTCTCGAGTATCCCTAAGTCTTCCATCCCTATTTCCTATTCCAGCCACAATATTAATCCACAGAAAAGAACAGATCATTTCTGCAACCATTTCAATTATACTAGCTTGCTGCACATCTACCAACATACAAAACAAATTCGTAACAATGTGAGGCAACCTTTCACCTGCTTTTCATCCCTGCCTTAATTCAACTTTGTATCCCCACTTGATCATAATCCACACTGCAGGTTATTTACACACACTAACACAGGCAAAATCCAACTATGCTACAGCACTGGAGTGCCCCTTAATATATTGGCTCCCGTTGGACATAATAGTGCCTGTCATACAGACCTTCACTTTCTACTATTGGGACCAGTCCTCTATCTAGTCCTACATCTCCCCTGTATCTTGCAGGCTTAGGCCACAGACACTGATTTATTCCCTCCTAAAAATTAAAAGTAAATTAAGTCATAAGAGCAGCCATCATTAACTTGATCTGCAGCCAAATTCTGAATAAAAAAAAAAATAAATACTTAAACCAGGTTATTACTTCCTCAAGTAATGCTGAAAATGTTAACACAATTACTGTAACACCTGTACTCATCTGACTAGCTTCTCAGTGAGTGGCTTCTGTTATTGTCAAACCATTAACCCTGTTTGAAGAAGAACAAGGTAATTGGGACAAATTCTGCCTTGGTTTCAGGCTGCAAAACAGATCTAGGTAACAGAGTCAACCTCATGAAATGCTTTAGTTAAGTCATCATTTTATGTATTTTTAGGAAATGTTCCTAAAGAATGTAAAATTATCTCCTGCAGAGATCTGCACTCAAGTTTTAACTTCCCTAATCATGACTTCGAGATCCTGGGATAAGCATATAATGCAGTAAATGAACTATTCTTCCCCAAATTTAAATATTGTCCTTCTGTATCTCTCAACACACTATTTATACCAAAAGATTTCTAACACAGAGGAAAGTCTAGGACAGACACTGAAATTTTCTCCCCACTTCTTCATCAGTAATGGAATGTTTTGTTTTGTTATTGTTTTTTTTTTAAATAAGTAATAAAAAAGCAGGAGACTACATCACAACATGTATTCTGCTTGTTGTGATAGTTTAAGCTACCATGAGAAAAAATAAAACCTAAGTTATTAAGTCTTCATTGCACTGTTGCAGACAATGCTTAGACAAAATAGCAGCTGGTCAAAATCTTTTGATAAGGTTTTGATTCTGACCCCAGAAGCAACTTGCTGAACCACAAAATATTACTCATGTCTCTCTTTTTCTTCAATAAAGAGAATTAATTGGCAAATATGCTGATTACTTTTTTCTTTAAATTCTTTTCTGCCATATTTGAATGTATTTCTTATCTTCCACCTTTCTTATTTCACACTTTTTTTTCTGGTGAGAAAGGAAAGAAGGGAAGAATGCTACAAAATGATCACTGTTAATGTTGAACTCCCATCCTTAGCTCAGTGGTAACCCAAGCAAGACCGCAATAACAAAAAACCCTAGGAACCTCTCCAACTTCTGGAACAAAGTTGGTTTTTTTTCCTCCTCTTCTAATACAACCTCCATCCATCCCAGTTTCTTGAACATTTGCAAGTCTGGAACTTTTTTTATAGACACCTACATTCTCCTCCCATGTCAATGCAACTCATCCAGGAATTAAGTTTGCTCTTCCCCCAAAGACCAGCTCTTTTCTTAATTGGCAGGAAGTGACAGCCAAAATATGCCTCATGAGATACCACTTAAAAAGCCTTAACGCTTCCTGTGATACCACACAACACCTCTTCTGTAAGTCTGCATTTCTCTGTTAACAGTGTTCCTTCCTCTGCTCCTTCCAAGTATCTCCAGCATCCTCTTCCAGCACAAGGGAACTAACGGCTTTCAGCGAAAGCATGAAAAATCAAACAGTTCTGATTCTCCTTGCTGCAGATGCAGCTTAATATCTGAATGTATTTTTGGTGTCCTCTGTAGCAAGGGCAAGAAGAATAATTACTTGTACTATCATTACAGGTTCACATTTTAAGTTAATCATGTGGTTTCACTGAAGTGCTCTAACTAACATGATAAAGGGATGATTTTTATGAGCATAGATGGAATTAGATGATCCCTTTACCACCGCCTATCAATAGAAGCTTTGCCTTTGAAAATTTTCTACAGTTTAAATCTCTGGTAAAAAGTAAAGCCAGCACTGACATATGCTAAAGTCAACTGGTGACAGGACAAGTTAATGTAATATGAACTAGTGATGATCTAAAGCAGGTCACTTCCTTCAACACCACATTTACTCTTGTTTATGATTCAACTTCAGGTTTTTCTTCATAATCAAATGAAGCTGCTTTTTGGGCAAACTGCCTGCTGTAATTTTCTTGTAAGAAAAAGTGGCACCTTAGACAATTTAATTCTTGCTCTAAGACACCTCTTACCATTAGAGTCCTCCACTTCTTCAGCAGGAGTGTGGTTCTTGGAGGTGTGGTGAGCGTGTGAGGCTGCAAAGTTGACAATGCGGGGTCTTGGTAGTGTCAGTGCTTTCCCATGCACTTTCAAGGAGTGCTCTTTCAGCTGGCTGATTGTCATGGTGGAAAATGAGCAGGAGGAACATTTGTAGGCATGTTCACCTGGGTGAGCGAAATACAGGCAAGTCATCAGCTCACAAAAGAAACAAAATGGGGCCCCCATACTTCTCTTACTGAACTCGTCAGTATTCCCTTCAGACTCTTCAGAGCAAGACTGATCCCAAAGAGAACAAGCTATGTACATCTCCTTGTTGGAACAGTCTGGAGTCTGAGGGGTCAGACACCTGCTTTGGACCAAGGTATTGCTTTCTGACAATAGCAGATCCTTGCAAAGTGATCGATGTCAAAAAAACAGACCAGACTCTTAGCATGCCTGTGTTGCATGGTATGAGAAGAAAACAGAATCTGGGATGAAAATGGAGTCACTTAGCTATAGCACTTCCAAATTTCTTTGGGAGCTCATCAGCTAGAGAGGGTGAAGTAATCTTTTTCTGCATGCAGCACATTCAGTGTCATTATTAATGAAGCAAGAAGGACACTACAAAATGCTAACAAAAGTCCCTCCAAAAAACACACACTAAAAAAGGAGGGGTTGAAATTTACATTTGGGGAAGGTTGCATTTTTCTTTATGAAAAACCTACCATTAGGCAGGAGTAATCTTCATAGAACTGGTAACCAAGTCAAGGTTGGTTTATTGCAAGAAGTGAACATGGCAATACCAAGAACACTGCATATCCAAAAGGCTATGTGAAAGTGTTTTATGAAAAAGCACTAAAAGAAGTGAAAGAACAGAAGTAATGAACAGTAGCGAATTTCATTTTGAATACATTCCGAGCCATAGAGACAGCAAACAAGGGGAAACAAATCCTGAGACAAGATTTGTTTTGCATTAAGCATGGAGGCAAGTAGAACACACAGTGAAACTATCCCAACACAAACAATGTGATATTATACAGGTGCCAAGTTATTGTTCTGGAAGTGTCCCTTCCATGTACAAGAGTAACACTGGCCACATGAGTTGTACATAAAGTGCCAAAACTAATATAGGAGTGAAATATTCATGAATAATAACAGAAGAACAAGAGATCTGGTAATGAATGAAGCAGAACATGTTTTCCATCTCTCAACAAATTTAGCAAACAAGCTTCTCAAACAGCTCTGTTTCCAGCATTGGAAATGAGTGAACCAGAAGAGAATGTGAAAGCACACATACTGCAGCAAGTCAGAGTAAGCACACCTGAAAAAATTAGTAACCATCCTACAGAAACATAATTCCCATGCCTCTCTTCCAGAAAAAGTATGCTAATAATGGGGAAAATTACAAACTCTTAAAAAGCCTCTTTTGATACATCTGAAAAAGAATAGATGACTTTAGAAACACTGAAACAGTGAAACAAGAAATTGTCCCACATGGTTTTTTAAGTGGCATTTCTCACCTGCATATTGTATCAGTTATATATAACCTTCTTACAAATAGAATACAATCTTTTGTATAGCACGTACAACAAGCTGCTCAATGGAACAGGACTAAAGAAACTTCAAGGCACAAGACAGCAGTGAGATACAGATGGAGACTTTCATGGTTTGTCCGTGTAAGAGATTTCTGGCAGTAGGTAACAACCATTAACTTAAAAGCACCACAATACATTAAACCAAAGAAAGGACAATTACATATTAAGCATTCTAGAAACAACTAATAAATGCACCCACTACTCAGCCATAACAGTTTACGTGGACATCAGTATGAAAGGATGTGTTTCATTGCAGAGGAAAGGCTACAGTTTGGCTTAATACAAGCCTTCTGCAATTTTTGCCTGTTGGTTCTGCATTTCATAAAATGGTTATATTAATATACATACAAATAAATAAATCTAAAAATTTATGTAGTAGTTGAGAAACACCCAATATGTACTCAAAGCATTCTGTTCTAGACAACACAGAAACTGAGCAAGGCCTATACTCTGTCTTATAATCATCCATCTGTGCATGCAGCACATCTGGTGTCATTATTAATGATGCAAGGACACTAGAAAATGATAACAAAGACCTCTCAAAAAACATAAGAAAAAAAACAACAAACAACCAGGTGAAAAGTTCAGATGAAAACAACAGACAGCCCATTTAGAGATACTGTAAATTGTTCAGATGCATGCCAAAGGAGATGGCATATACTGGATGAAAAACAAATGCCAGAAATGCTGACTCATACCAACTGTTAGGAAAGAAGGCCACTGAATTTTGACCCATCCGCAGAAAATGAGGGAGAGAGGGGGACTGAGTAAAAGACTTTAATATTCTACTGAATTTTAAAGATTTCCATGTGACTTCAGAAAAATTTAGAAGGATTTAAGTTTCCAATTCTAAATAAACTGATAATGAGATGACTGACAAGAGACAAAAAAAAATGGTAACAAAAGGGAGGTCCAGAAAACCACTGTATTATTGAAAAACTGAGGAGACTGAGGAAAAGTCTTCATTATGTGTTTATTTAGTAGTATGTAATCCTGAAGGATTGACTCAGAATATGACAAGGCAAAGCTCTGACTGAAAAACATACATGAAATTTTTATGTGATGTGAATATCCATTTGGTAGAAATGGACCGAGGCAGAAACAGATCAGAAACCTTTGGAAACCCTACTATAACAGTTGTTGTGCAAGCACTGTCTAGGCTACCATGAAACTGTGTTCTTGTATGATGCAAAACATGGTCCTCCAAGGCGTGTCCACTAATCAAGTTCAAAAGCATGAATTCATAATAAATAAATCAATGACTTACATGAAGAGTGTGAAGTAAATAGTTACATGCTAACTTTGGCTCTAAAAATATGGTAAGTTCAAGCAAGGTAACACAAAGTAGCCCAACTGTACAACTGCATGAAAAAATATTGTATTGTTGGCAAAGAGAAAGAACCGTGTCACCTCCACACAGGATGTGGGACAATGTAAACTGGAACTGCTGCATACAGTTGAATTTCTTAGAAGGGACAGAATGCCATGGTCCCATACAAGATGAGGTTGGCAAAAGTTGAACTAGTCCACAAGACCCATTCAAGTACAGAAAAGGGTCATGGTATAAGCTCTGTGAAATCCAAAATCAATAAATGAAACCAAGTACACGTTGACCGTCAATCTCTCCCGCATTTCTGTAGATGAAAATTCCTCCTATATTTTCTTCCCATTTTCCCATCTCCCTCCTCCACACTAACCTGAGTATATGACAATACTGTAAACAGATAAAAAAGGAACATATTTCTAGACCTTTTGTCATCTGTTCCAGGAGTTTCTGCTTGGAAATTTTTAACAACTGGCTATTAACAACTGGCTAGTTTTCAGTTTGTTAGTTTGGTCAATATTCTGTTATTTGCATCAGAGTGTATGTTTGGATTGTGTTTTGAGGGTTGATTTATTTTGTCCTTTTAACCTCAAAGATGAAAATGTAACCTCTAAGGCCAGTCGGTTTTGACTCCAATCTTCTGATAACTTTTCGATGCATAATGTGTGCCAGTGCCAGGACTCTAGGGCCAAGGAATAAAGATGAGGAAATTCTGAGTCTTGCACTTTTTCATAATAAAGGTGCAACACTCTGAGGTCACCTTATCCCATATGACACATCACCTTCCCAATTACTGTTCATCAGAAGCATGCTTGTTTGCTTGCTTGTATAGACTCCATAGTGCAAGACAGAGATTTGCAAGACACATTTCCATGAACGATAATGGAATCGCGACATTCTCAGTCTGCTGCACACAGACCTGACCCACAAAGTTTGTTTGGTTTTAACGTGAAAGCCAGTGTATGACTCTACCAAAATCAAGGTGCAACCAACAGTCCTTTTACCAGAGTCACCTAAAGCATACACATAAATACAAGCATAGCAGAGCAAAGATCACTACCCAACTGTTAAGATACAAATGCTATAAGTAGACTAATCATCTTGGGAAAAAAAAATCAGAAACAATAATTTTAAAAAGTCAATATAAAGGAAAATAGAAGAAAAGGAAGAAGTTCTTGAAGTACTCATCACTGTTTTGAATCCCTGCCCTTGCAAAATCATTATCCAAACTCCCACTGATTCCAACAGATGCATAGGCTGGCCAATCCAGACCTGCCTTTGAAAATCTTACCCGAATTTGTTGACAAAACACGTGGTTCAAACCAGCATCTGTGATCGGCAAGAAGAATACCCACGCTACTTCAGCGGCTGCACTGCAAAAGCAAGACAGAAAACTTACCAGCATGAGCCTTGAGTATATGGGTTTTCAGGCGGCTATTATAAGAGGACTTGAATGGGCACAGTTTGCAACGGAACGGCTTATGGTGTCCATGATGAGTCTGCATATGACGATCCAGACTGGAAAAGAGAAAGACAGAAAAGGGAAGCACAGAAGAGTAAATCATTTCAACTATTCCTTCAAATGTAAAACAAAACACTTAACAGCAATAATAAATTAAGAGGCTCAACTATCCTTTCTCATACTCTCTTAAAATTCAGTAGGTCTGCTTACAAAATAAAGCAGAATCTAATCTGAGGAAAAGGAGCAGAGCAGGGGCACCAGTTCTGTTATGCAGAAAGCAAGACACTTAAATACACTTATAGTGGAATATTATTATAAATTAAATTATTCCTGATCCAGACTTAAAGGACTAGTTGAAGAAACAATAAAGAAACAAGAACAGTAAAATTATAATTAGAGAATTTTTCTCCTGGCAAAGACTTTTATGAAAATATGCCCCCTTTAGTGCTGTTGATGATTATAAAAACATATTTTTGACCAGCTTTACTGAGGAAGCCTTCTTTTGGTTACAGCAGCAAAAGCAGATTAGAGATCCTGCTCTGGGGAGGGTGCCAGCAGGCTGCAGTTGATGAGTTCCAGGATTAAAAGGCAGCAGAGTTTCAGAAGTAACAATGTGGGAGATTCTGCATGAAGATCAACAACAGAGGAAGGGATGGCAAAGACCAGCTTCTACTTTCTTCAGGGAAACTGGAAGCAACTGACAGTCTGAATACTGGGGGATGACTGGAACTTGATCTGTCTCTACAGTTTCTTGTAACAGTTCAGTAAAGTTTGGAATAGAAAAAGGCATGTTTTCCACAGTTTCTAATAGAAGATAAAAATAATTCTATCTGAATGAGTCCTGCAGACCTCTGCAGTTTCTACACTGTGGCTGGCAGACCTGAATTCAGAGTCTCCAGGTGGCAGGCAGGTAGTTTCAGCTTATGTTGTAATCATTTCCAGTATAGTCTCTTCTTTGGACACATTCATGCTTTGTGATCCAGCTTTAGCGAGTCATCTTACACACAGTGATGGAACAACAACAGGGCGGATACAGGATATTGGAGGAGTGGCAATCTGCCAGAACTAACCCCCACCTGTCATTTTAGATGTATTCCAAGTGTACTTTTATTTTTCCCAAAATGTCCTGTTCTTTTTTTTTTTTTACTGAATATCCACATATAATCAAAGAGCATTGTTCCAGCCCTGTTACACTACACAAGACTGCCATGGTCTCACAAGAGACTGACAGGAGCTTGAGCCAGAAAATCCTTCTTTATGACAACTAACACTGATGTCTGTGTATTCAAAGTTCTTATGACAGAAAAAAAAAACAAAAACAAAAAAAACAACCCCAAACCACCATCAAGAAACAAACAAACATATATCCTCTCATGGCCACTTCATACAAATACAATTTTATAGAAATCTGGGGTGGAGTTTGTGGCAAGATAAAATGTACAGCTTTTCCAGAGAAATATGGAAAAATGAGTAAGGTATTGAACACTTGCAACAAATACTTCATAGAACAAAACTTGTTTTAAATAAATTGACAGGGAATGAGCTTACTCAACAATTAAAGCAGGCTGCCAAAGATGTATATAATACACATCAAGCTAATTTCAATACATACCTTAAGGTATTCTGCATAGTAATAATTAAAAGTACATTCACAACCACATACTTTGCCAGCAAAATTCTTCCCAAGGCTATCTTTTAAGTTTTAACCAATTTAGGAGAGCAGTGGGCTGCTTAAATATACAGTTTCATTTCTTTCACAGAAAGTAATTGCATCAGAAACAAAAATAAAAGAAGTAGAAAACTTCAACAACAGTGACAACACCTATTATCAAGGTAGGTGATACCTGTAGAGTTCTTCCGTATTATCCACTACTTTCTGACTTAGTCATCCTTCTACTCACAGGACATGACATTATTGACTTCCTAGGCAGGAAACAGAGGGACTGGAGACCAAACTCAATTTAAGTCTGATTTTGGAAGAAAACCAGTTTACTAGGCAAACAGCAGGTTCCATAAGCTATGAGAGGTAGGAACATCCCACACTGTCAGCTTTGACACACTAGGGTGGGATAGACGCTCTAGTAACCATCCTAACCCCAAATCCTTTCCTTACAGTTGGCTGCTCAATCCCATGGACCTTTCCAACAAAGCAGACCAAACTGTGACATAAATTTGCAATGCTGTGACACCGGCAGAAATCTTTCTTTTTTTAACATAAGGAGTTAAAAACTTCTTTTTATCATGCTTTTTCTCCACATGCATTTGATTGCAAAGCAATGATTTCACCAAATTTAAGAGTGCTACTGACAGTGCTATGAATGCCTACATCTAATGAGCACCTGGATACCTTGTCTTCGGCTGAAACAGTAAATCAGCTCTCTTCCCAGAAGTTAGTGAAAACATGTACCTGTGAGTCAGCCTAAGATACCAGTGTAAAATAGCCCATAAACTCCATTTTTTGGGACAATGCCATATATATATGATTATGTAGTTTAAAATAATTTTTATATATACCCAGCTTAAGGCAAAGTCAACTTTTGGGAAACAAACCATAAGAAATCTGACTATATATTTTTCACATGCTGCATCAGACAGGGAAACAGGCTTAGGGAGTCACTAGCAAACCACAGCTGTGTGAACTTGAAATATTTATAGACTGAAATTGCATACCTTAATGAAGAACGGAAAAATAATCTATTTTTAAGGTAAGTTTATGACAGTTATTTAACATTAGAAATGAAAACTAATAAAAAAAAAGAGTTGTAATTACAAACAAGGTATACTCAGCAGAAGTTCCTTATATATGAAAGATTAACAAGGAAATATACTGTTCTTCACTTGTTAAGTGAAACCTCTTCTTCACTTTTAAGTCTCATGCATTTAGCAAGGTTGCATAAGTGGTGAGCTTCACTGTTTGCCCACTGAAAGAAGTCTTACTCTTTTGCTTGCATGCTTTTCCCCTACATGCCAAAAAGAAGGGCTTAAATATATTCAGGAAGATAGAAAAATGCAAGCTTTTATAAAAAGCCACTCATAACGGACAAAAATTTTGCAGCATGAAAACTACTAAAATGCTAAGAGACAGGTGTTGCTCAAGATCAAGTTGAGCACACTCTTCTTCAATGTCAACCTACAAAACAGCAGTACTAGTGCCTTTTTTTTTTTTCATTAAAGGAAAGGGAATAGAAAAAGAACTTCTTTTAGAAAAATTTAGAAAAGAATTAAAAAAAAACAAACAAAACCAACAACAACAAAAAACCAAAACAAAACAAAAAAAACCAACCAAACAAACAAAAAACAAAAACAAAAACAAACACCACCAAAATAAAAGCCACAACTTACTTGTGCCTGAAAGCGGAGACAAAGGAGCAGTACTGGCAGCTGTACTTGTCTTCCCGGCTAAACATGGCCAGAGCCAAGTGACTCCTCTCGTGAGATCGCAGACCCTGCATAGACATCAAAACTCGGTCACACTGGCTGCAGTGGTAGCCCCCAGGCCTGGTTTCATCTTCCAAGGATGCTCCCAATTCAGCTTCTGCAAATTCCACAATGCCAGGGTCTTTGGCTCCCTCACAACCCTCCATCAAAGCTGTGTTTGAAGTATCTTCATCTTCCTGCTAAAAAACACCCTCCCAAAGCCATCATTCTCTCTCCCTTCTGCCCCTTAGTCTTTCCCATGTGTTCGTGACACTGTCTAGGTTTCCCCCCAAATTATTTTTCTAAATACATCCCTACACAAACTCCACATCAATGGCTTTCTGAAAATAGGGCCTAATCTTGGGAGGGAAAAACATAGTATCATCTATTATATACATACATGTATACACAAAAAAAGATTCTCACTACTTGGTGAAATTTGAGTCAGATAATGTAAAAAGACAAGACACCAAATTGACTATCTTTCAATAGTCTTGATAGGACTCTTCCAAATTTGATCAGATAAACATTAGTAAGGTATTGAGCAAGTTCATTTTAGTTTCTTTTGCTCTAGATTACAGAGTAGCTGCTCTGCAGATTAACAGAGCAGTATAGTCTAGAGGAGACTGCTCATCAGTGTCAAATTCACAAAAAAATAAACCAATACTCTAAGACCCTAGAATTTTATTTAAAAATAAAAAGCTAAGTCTTTCCTTCTTTCCTTTATGTTTTCCTTTCTCCTTTCCCCTTCCTTTCCCTTTCCTTTCTATTTTCCTGTCTCCTTTCCCTTTCCTTTCCCTATTCCCATTTCCTTTCTTTCCCTTTCCTCTCCTCTCTTTTCCTCTCCTTTTCTTTCCCTACCAGAGTATGCATTTTTTCAGCAACTTTAATAACTTCTAAAAGTATTTCCATCACATTCTTTTGGCCATGAATTTCAGTTTTGTACTCTGCTGCAGAGTTTCTATTTACTCAAAAGAAAGTATTGACCCTACATAAACTTCGCTTGAGAAGCAAGAAGAGGAAATGGTCTGTTAGAAGAGAAGCGTCTGAATCTGTCAGTAGTATCAGGCAAGGTAAAGGAAGGTCAGTGGTAGGGCAATAAAAGCTCTCTCAGCTAGCAGGAGTTAGGCTATGAAGGACTCTGATTCCTCACAACAAACAATCGATGTCATGAAAGAAGAATCCTTAGGCAGCAGCAGTCTGCCAAGAGATCATTGCAGCACAAGAAGGAACACACAGCTAGTTCCCACAGGGTTGTTGCACTTTCACTACCCTGCTTATATACTGAATACTGGGCTGTAGAGCATGGTCTGTCCTTGGAGATGTCCCAGGAGGCATCCCCTTTCACTGGGAGAAAGCAACAGCACATTTACACCTAATCACCTGAACAGGACCAGTGTCTCAGTTGGCCATTGAACATTTTGTTTGGAGACAGTGTGCAAATTTGGAATGGAAAGGTGTACCACAATCGACTTCACACATTTGCATGTGCACACTTCCTCTTCTTAAAAAAAAAAAAAGGAAAACAAACAAACGAACAAAACCCAACAAGAACACACACACACAATAAATAAGCAAGCAAGCAAACAAACAAACAGACAAAAAACCACAAACAAACAAAAACACCAAAAAAACCCCCAAAACAACAACAACCAGTTCTTTTAGGGTTTAACTAAGTAGAACAGTAGCCCACAATATCTGAGAGAAAGTCTCCTGCTCATAAACCAAGTCTTTCGGTCATCAGTGACACCAACTCCTTTGTGTCTGAGAAGAAATGAGAATTAAATAGTCTTAGTGTCCCTGGATCAAGAATGGAAACAAGTTAAAGCATCGTAAAAAAACAAATGAACTTCAGAAACTTAGTATTAGATTAAAACATCATGCTGAAATGGAATACCCAGTTCAGAACCCATTCAACTTCACAAGAGCCCTCTACAGGTTTTCAACACATCCTTTATGTTAAACAATGCAAGAAATCACAGTCACCTTCAGTCACCTTTTTTAAATTCTTACCTTTACTGTAGCTGACACAGAAGAGACATTCCCATACTGGACATGCTTGCGGAGGTGATTACAGATGGCTCGGAGTGTTGGATGGACTTCCACGCAAAATTTGCATTTGTAGCCAACTACCTTCCTCTCCTTAAGTTTTGAAACATCTTCCAAGTGTCCAAAAGCCTGTTTGAATACACAAGCACAAATCACTGCAGTATGCTTTCTTATCTCATTTTTACGAACACAGACCAGATTTTACACCTGAAGGAAAATTATGCTTAATGTGCACATGTCCTGTTTTGCAGAACTGCAAGGTCGATTTTTGTTGACGTCTATTAATACCTCCAGAAAAAGTAGACAAGACATCTGTGCAAGAAAAACCTGCAGTTTCTGTATAACAGTAGTCCTCCAGAAGACCATTCAGTCTGGCTTGAAACTGTGCTCTTCCATGACACCACAATTTCCCTAGTACCTGTATGAAGCTTATCTACAGCAAGTATATTGCAAACTGAAGCAGAAGGATGGGGGTAAGCAGGGAAGCAAAGGAGCACAATTTCATCTTCTGCTTATGAGGGACTTCCCAAAGCTTCAGTCACCAGACAGATTCATATTATGTTAATATTGAGTGCTTAGTCAAAGAAAGTATTGAGAGATAAAAGGTTGAGATGGAAACTGATTTTTTTTATTGAGAGGCACAATGAAGAGGGGGATAGCACATTTTGCAAAGAATCTCCAAAAAAATACATGGCAGCCTTGCAACAAAAGGACAAGTAACTTAGATACAGATGGCCTTCCAGAAGGGTGGGAGGAAGAAAAGAAGATAAAGAAAATACTGTAGAAGGCAGTAGGAAGGAGCAGGGCTTCCTACAGAACCTAGGGAGATGTGGAGGATGGATGAGGAAATTAAAGCAGAATGTGTAATTGACTTATGGAGCTCACTGGCACACTGAGTCATTCATTAGCCTGTGGTCATTTGGCTGTCAAAGAGAGCATGCAAGTAGGCATTAGTGAGCTCCATGGCAGGGAGTAAGGAGCAGGGAAAGAAACCAGACATACATATCCTTACCTTCTCTTGTTTGAAATCTGCAAAAGCACCATCTGCATATTTCTGCTTGCTCAATAGCTGCTTCCTCCTCTCCTGACGTTTGGCACGCTTCTGGAATTCTTCGTTGTGACCATTCAAGTGTGCAGTCAGCTCTGATGTGCTGTGCAATTTCATATCACAGTGCTTGCACTGGTAGACAGGGTTCTGAGAGCGGGTGCCACTTCCCAGTATGATGAAGTCCCTCTTCAGATCCTTGCTGTGGTGGTCAGTGTAATGCATGCATAGCAGTTCTGCTGTGCTAAAGGATAGCTTGAAGCATTTTATGCACCTGAAGGGAAGCCACTCAATTTCCTGGGCCTCAGCCTCCACCTCAGGCTTTTCAAAGTCATTCCTCTCCTCAGCTGGAGCTGGCTTTTCATGCTCATCAGCATACACAGCAGTGAAGTAACCCCCCAGCTTGCTCGCATGCTGCTTCTTAGGGAAAACACCAGGGTGACGTTTCATATAGTGGGACACAATACCCTTTTTGCTGAAGGACTGGAATGAACAAAGTGAACATTTCTTCTTCTCTACAGCCCTCCTCAGCTCCTCACTTAACTGAGGAGTGTCATCCTTGGGAGGAGATGGAATGATCACTTTATTGGGTTTGTCGCTTACTGTCCTAGAGGCTGCTAAGCAGTGAGTGTAGTAAGCATCAATGTCATGTCTTTTCTGGTAGTGTGCCGCAAGCCCTTTGCGGATAGGGTTGGTGTATGAACACAAAGCACATTTGAAGAGGTTGTTCTTGCCCTCTGGCTGTGCCCGGACATTGTTATGTTTGATGCGGTAGTGCCTCGCTATCCCCTTCCGGGTGGAACAGAAATATTTACAGAGCTGACACCGGAAAACTGTGTGAGACACTAAATGAGAACTGGAGAAATGAGGTGCTGGCATAGAGACTTCTCCAACATCCTCAGCAGCAATATCCGGGGAGGCCTTGATTTCAGTCACCATGTCTGGCTCCAGTGAGGCAGGCACCTTTGGTGGTGACTGGGCAAAAACATCAAATTCAGGTTGATTGTGGTATTTCTCATAGTGAATTTTAAGCTTTTCAAGTGTTCCATGGGTGTAAGGGCATAGTTTGCATCGATAAGCACCATAACCTTGCTTGAAAATCCTACTTGTCTCTTCCACGTCATTCTGAGCAATATCATTTGACTGCTCCACATCGTGCACAAAGTCTTCAGCAGTGACTTTTATTGATGGGTGACGTTTCTGGTAGTGTGTGAGAACGCCATGAATACGTGTATTAATGTATGGGCAATGTCTACATTTATATACAGCCCCTGGGTTAATGTCTATATCCTGAGCAAAGTCTGCAGCTTTCACTTTCATGCCAGGATGCTTTTTGCCATAATGTGTCAGAAGGCCATGCAAATTGTTGTACTCAGACTGGCAAACTGTACACTGATACGGAGTGGAGGAGATGGCAGGGTTTGCAGAAGCCAGCTGGACAGTTTTTTCCTGTGAAAGGCTGGGATCCTCTGCACATTCTGCATCCTGATCCACCTGTGATGTTATTATCTGGTCTTCAGAATCCATCCTGGCCCCAGCTTCATCTGGCTGCGGAATTGATTTCTCAGCAGCATCTTTCTCCTTAATGATATCTAACAACACAGATTCATCTCCATTCATGGCCCAAGGGTGAAATGCTTGGTAGTGATTAGTGATATCCCAAATGGAAGATGCTTCAAAAATGCAGTCTCTACATTTATAGGTCTTTATTTCAGTTGGCATCACTAGGGCAGGAGGGGAAGGATCGGGACCTGCCCAGAGTTTAGTTGCCATATACGTATAGTCAACATAATGCTCAGGATGTCTCCTTTGGTAATGCACAAGCAAACCACTTGGCTCTGTGTGTGAGTAAATGCACCATTCACAGTGATAACCAGCTTCTATCAGGCCATCCAAAAATGCCCATCTCAGAATGGATGTGACTGTGGCCTTCAGATTTGGGTGGTCTTTCTTAATATGTTTCCTCAGTGCATAGAAGTAAGGTGATGTGTAGCTACACTGCCTGCATTTGAGGGCTCTCAGCTTTGATTTGTCCCGTTCAGTGCTGGAGGTGTGAGCAGGCATGCTGCCAGCTGATTTCTTCTGGCTGCGATCGCAAAGGCTTCTAATGGTGGCTGTATGCTGCCTAATCACATCTGCATTAGCTTTGAAGTCACGATGCTTCTTTTGATAATGAATGAGCACGCCTTTCACGGTCCGATTTCCATAATCACAGTGTTGGCAGAAGAACATTTCATTCTCAGGAGGATTTACAGAGGTCTCAGATCCACCCCGGCTCAACTGCTGCATTGACACTGGTGGCCTCTGAAGACCAGGTGGCAACTCACCAGCCCTCATCATTGCTGCAGTGGGGGGTGCCTGTCTGATATATTTGGCAGTGACCTTTATCTCTGGGTGCCTTTTCTGGTAGTGGACAAGCACTCCCACAACAGAGCGATTGCTGTATGAACAGTGTTTGCAATAGTAGAGTTCAGTAGCAAGGTCTGGGGGTGGGGGGGGGGGAGGTGGAGAAGCCAAATTGGCCAATTTTGGGGAGACAG
>JANHFX010026973.1:72235-88822 GCA_027560015.1 Chloroceryle amazona | reverse complement strand
CTAGCCTAGTTAAAATTCTACTGCAGTTTGCTGGCATTTGAGCTACATAATGATTGTAAGGAAGAAAGACCAGGTAATCTTTCTGTTACTATTGAATCATATAAAAAGCTTTATTTTGCTTGTTCTGTAGACATTATTACTAAACCAGTGGATTTTAAGCAACGTGATATGACAGCAAACTATAAGCAAAACCCCAGTGCTTTGTTTTAGATAATGTAAGCTTTCTTTTTAATGGGATTTATGCCAAAATTCTAATCCTGTCTAAACTTCATCCCTTTCTAGCGCTGGATAGATGAAGTTTTCTTTATATATGTATTGAGGTAAAATGCAGTTCACTGTTAAATCAATTAAAAATGGTTGGAATAATTGGAAGCTAACCTGCTTCCATGTTCTTGATGATTTTATTTCATCTTTGTTTCATATTTCTTCTTCAGACAGGCATGATTTTTTTAAACCTTTTAATCCCTCACCAAATTTCAATAAGAGATTGCCCATTTTAAGACTTGAAGTGATTTAGTGCAGACCCAAAGGCACATTACCCTGTCAGAGGAGGAGCTTGGACCCACCTTGATTGCATCCATGGGGCGAGTCACTCAGCTCTCAAAGTATTGGGACTTACAGTTTTATTTCACGTCCATCTGTCATTTAAAATTTGATACAAATCATATAAGAAGGAGAAAATTTCTTAAAGGGTTAATGGGTTTAAATTACAGCTATAATTGCTTGGAATTTTATTGTGTATTCCCAGTGCTGGGTGCTGCATCTTCCACCTTGATATTCAGGTGTTCATCAGTCATATAAAATGCATATAAACTCATAAAAAACTAACTCTTAAAGCCCTCAAGAACAATAAAATCCATCATGTAAGGGGGTATATACCTACCCAGAAGGCAACCATCTATTCCACCATACAGAAGAGCTGTTGAGGGCAGCAACTGTCTCTGTGATAAAATATCTTTTGTTAGGGTTCTCCTAAGCAATAGCAATACTTAGCAACTCACCTCCAGCAGTAGGAGACAAGGCCAGGAACAAGGATCCGTCACTTTCCTCCTGGGAATATGATAGGTGACATCCCTAACTGCTCTCCTAACACTTCTGACATAGCAGCATAATTTCCTGTAGGTCAGAAATACCATCCCCAACGGTGAGAGAAACTAATTCATTTGTTTCCTTGTCCATTCAATTCGTTATTTATTTGATGAATCAGGAGTAGGCACTAGAAGGGAAATGGTTGTTATAGCTGGGCATGCCAGGATGAAGACAAAGGTGTAGAAATGATTACAAATAAAAGGTAATCAAAGCTTTAAAAAGAAAGTAGTTTCAGACTTAGAGGATCTCATTATCTCCATCCTCTAGTCCAGATCAGTCTAGTTTCTGAAACTGGACGTGTGACTCTACCAAGTCGTAAGTGGGAAGAACAGGAGGCATCAGAAGCTGTGGGGCGATTCATGCTGCTACAATCCGGAAAATTGCAATGTTACGCAATCTTTCATTTTCCTTCCAAATTTGTTTCAGAGGCTTGAAGGAAAATGCTACTTGTGTCTGTGCAGGAGAACCCTATTTTTGGACCAGGGCACCACAGCAGGTAGTGCCTGCTGGAACCTAGACTTTTACACCAGGTTTTATGTGGCACCACAGCAGATGCTGAAAATAAACAGTGTGAAATGGAGTTGTAGGAGACATTGAGAGGTGTATTCAGTGGGAACAGGACAATATTTGTACTGTTATACAAAACCTCAGTGAGATGTAATCTGGAGTGTTCCGAACCACTGAGGATGCTTATGTTCACAGAGCATGAATTTACACTGGTCCAGGTACAGAGAAGCTGGGAAAGCTTAAGACAAAAAGGAGGCCTTGATTCATTTAACTCAGTGAAATAAAGTCTAGGAAGGTTTTGGAGTTTTGCATATAAATAAATGAAGGGGAGGAAAATAATTATTTTAACTTGAGAGAATGGTTTTAGTCCATGAACAATTAGATATAACTCATAGCAGGAAAATGGACTTTGTCATCCATGAAATTCAGGAAATTCCCACCAGCTCTAGGTGATGTCCAGAATCAGAAATGAGGATCCCCAGGAGGTGATCTTGTTCCCTTCCAGCTCCAGAATTCATTGAAAGTCTAGCTCTGGGGGAAATCTGCTTTCAGCCCCGACTCCACAGACACTGAAATCAAAAGTAGTTTAGAGTCTGAGTTCAAGGTCCAGTTCTGGGATATATCAAAAACATTGATATATCTGGGTATTTGATAACAAAGAGAGAGAGAATGATTCCAAAATGAAATTAAAGGGTTTGTCTTTGAAAATCATGGAACTTTTTCACCATAAGATTGCAAAATAAAAAAATAAAATAAAAATCATATGCTGTGCAAACCCTTCAGCATGAAGAAGAGTGGTAAAAGGGATTCTTTAAACTAGGACAAGTGGAGAGTCAGTACCAGCCACAAAGCACCAGGTGTATTCCTGGCGCCATTCAACTTTCAGCCATGGCCCATCATTTCCTGCTGAAATACATTTCAAAAAGTAAATACATCCCCCTCCGCAGTAATTAGCATTAACCACATAAATCTAAGATGGTATGCAAGTGAAGAGATGTGCTGCACAGCTGCTTTGCCAGTAGAAGAGGGATGAAATACTCTGCATCACCCACCATGCAGGGTGACAGCAGATTTTTCCACTAAACTCAATTCTGGAGTGATTTTTGAAATCTGCAGAGGAGTTGTGGTTATGAGTTGGATGGGACTGCCTGGACTATCAGCAGCTTTGGGATTATATTTGGTTTAAGTTGTGATTTATTTGATACTGTGGCTGCTGAATGAGGGCTGTAGATACTGCCTTGAAAGGGCTCGCCCCTGCTCATCTTGGCTCGCTGTAGGTGGAGCATGAAATCTCTTGGCTTTTTCAGTGCTTCTCCGAAGTTTTTAGCTTCTCCTCAGGCTGCAGCAAATTGATTTTTCAGATTTTTCACTTTATTTTCTAAGGCTGTATTATGCTGCTTTCCAGACATTATGTAACTGGGATTGGGTTTTTTCTTGGTAAATATATTAGTGGTGATAAAACATAATCAGGGAGTATTTTAGCAATAGTTCTTAAAATGCACTGTATCTTTTTTTTTTTTTTTTACTAATGAGATTGTTCATTAAGGTCTATGAATACTTTCTGGTGAGTAAAAAGTAGGTTTCTTGTGACAATGTATTTCAAAGGCAAAACATCTTTTGCTTTTTCGCTTGTTTGATGCATGTTTTAAGCAGTTACATTGTGCTCATTTATATTAGAAATGCAGCCTTTCCCTAGCTTGGCAGGTTTTGTGATTAGTCAGTGGGTGCCTAAATGATGAAATCATGAGGGAACACAAGCTTCACACCTTCACCAGACAATACAGGGATGAAGATTTGGCCGTGCATAGCCACTAGGCAAGCACAGATCATTTAGGATGTGTTTATAGAGACAACTTAAGTGAGCATATGGCTGGTTTACATATTTGTTGATGATGAACTTCACCCACAGTTTTCCCTTCTGTGCTATTCCTACCATAAAATAACAAATAGAATAAGAAATTGAGTAGTCAGACTAAAATATGGCCCATCAGCACCACAGACTGTCATACTGTAGAGGGGTGCTTTAGTTGGCTCTGGGGGAGTTAACCTGCCCATTGGAAGAGTTGAGCGTGGCATTGTAGATCCCAGCAAGCGCTGATTTAGTCTGTACCTCTTCTGAGCACTGCTGGTGCCCACTCTAGCTGGCTGAAAGTTCAGTCAAATGTCTCTGTGCTACGCTTTAGAGCAGTGCTCAAAGGAAAGCACAAGCTGGATGGGAAGCACAGGCTTGCAGAGCCTTCCAAGAGAAAATTGCATCAGCTGGAGGCATGGAGAAGATTGTGGAGGTTGCTCATTTCTCACAGGAGCCCTGCTAGCTAATCTGGAAGCTATCTCTGAAACCTTGCTTAACAAAACGCCAGAAAGCTGCTGAAGAAAGAGCAGTCGTGAGCATCTCCAGCTCTCTTGCTGCACTTGCATCAGCAGGTACCAGTGTGGTCCTTCACATCATTAACTCTTTGTGTCCAGGATGTTATTTTATTATTCTGGTCCAAAATGAAGGATTTGGTGCTTTCTGGTCTTGCTCGTGGTGCTTTTCTTCCCATTGTCGGCATGCAGCAAATACAGAAAAGGATTCACTGTAATTAACAAGTGAAACCTTTTCTGAGTGAAACTGGATCCTGAGGTGTGTGCTGGTAATAGAGTGATAGCAGGAGCTGGGCAGAGACAGGACTAGAAACAAGGCTATACAGTATTGGGCATGGTTCATCCAGGAGATCAGATGCACGCTATCTACATTGTAGATCCAGGGTCCATCCAAGAAACAGGTCTAGTGACAAGAGAGATGTCTGTACCCATAACTGAGGGTCCCACCAGGCCGAGCTGAAATGGATGGACCATAGGCAGAAGGTGTTAGGTGAAGGTCCCAGTGAGGCTGCTCAGGGCAATTAAAGCCAATTGGCACACTCATGGCAATGACAAGCTCTTTATTTTATGTCTTACATAAACATAAGTCCTTGACATCAATGGCAGCAGTTGGGTAGTATGGAAGAAACTCAAAGGGTTTGTGGGGTGACAGGGGGATGCAGTGAATTTGGCCTGCATAAACAAAGAACAGATGGGTTGACCCAGAGAAGTCAGTAACATGGGGGGGAAGGTAAAATGGGCAGGGTCACCAGGGTGGGGACATTTGGATCCACTGGCATGGGCAGAGATAAGAGTATGGTGCAAACCATATGCCTTAGTTGGGACTGCAGTGGCCTGAAGTATAGAGGAGTGGGAATTTGGTACCCGGGAATATGGTACCCAGGAAGCTTGGTGGTGGAGGCCGATAGTGTCAGTGAAGGAGAAGTGGTAGCGAAAAAATAGCTCCCACAGCTTGTCATCTAGACATCTCCTGCTGACAGCCACAGAGGAGAAGCTGTGATCTTATTACAACTCCACTTCTTTCTGCACAGAGCTTAGGAGTTTAACGAGCACTGTTTAAAATATAGTTCTCCTTAAAAATAAAACAACAAACAAACACACACACAACCCCCCCCCCCCCAAAAAAACCATTAATTAACAATTAACGAGTTACACAGTGAAGGCACAGTGAAGGGATAACCTGATCCCTGCCCCTGCATCAATCACACGCATGCAGCTATATGAGTGAGCCAAGACAGTGAAGATGTTTGGCCAAATGGATGCAGCCTCGTTAATTCTTGAAGAGAAGCCAGCTGCTGGTTCTGGTAGCGCTGAGACTGATTGCTGCCTGTAGCATCTGATCTTGCTCGAGCTCCTCATGAAGTGGTTTTACTCACCTATAAAATACATTTACAGCTATTATCATATAGCTTAGGTGCTTGTGAGTTTTAACTGTGACCATCTGAAGCTCTTTGTATGTGGTTTGAAGTGAAGTTATGGAAGTGCCATACTGATATCATTTGTGTGCAGTAAGTGTATTGTGTTACTTCACCTCTCAGCTCACAGTTTGGTTTGATTTGATTTAATATAGCTGGTTTTGTAAATAATGGCAAATTGTTAATGTACCACACAGGGAAAGTGCTTGTGGGTAAATAAAATTCATTCTGTTATTCTGTGAAAAAACATGAAAGATGGTGCAGAGTGCCACAGACTTTACTAGTTGAGGGTACCCTAATATCAACACACATTTCTGCTTCCATGTGTGTAAGGAGATCACCTAATTTACAGAGCTAGTCCTAAAGTTTCAAATTAAACTTCCTAGATGTGACACCTGTCTTATCAGACTGTTTCCTGGGAAGAGTGATGGCCATACTATCTAAGTGGGCTTGTATGCTGCGAAAGGGCTGTTGACTGCAGCAGTATCCCAAAATATATACTCTGAAATTGTTGGGCTTTTTTTTTATTTCTTTCTTTAAAAATGGTGATGACAACTGATTTTTCTTTGATTACATAACTGAAGGAACTTGACCAGCCACCAGGACTGTCAGTGTCTGATCCTTAGTGGCTATTTTGCAGAAGCTGCTGCTGCCGCCTGGGAGAGGTCTATGGTAGAAAGCTCCATGTCCTGTGGGACTTGTGGAAATCAGTTTTGTAGATCATTTAAACTTGAGAATGGTGTTAATGAGGATTTTCAAAGAAAAGATGGAAAGAAAATTTAGGTCTTCCCTGGTGGGTTTTAAAAATTTGCCACAGGAAGACTATCTGGAGGTTCCTAATTTGCTGATGTTCAAGTTCTTTAATGCATTTTACCACTTTCAAGCACTATACACTTGACCTTGTTACAGTGATTTTAATAAGATTGATTTAAAGTATTTAGGACAAGATATGTTAGAAATAAGTGAAAGAAAAGAAAAAGGGGGGAGAATCAGTTACTAACTTGAGTTTAGTGGTAGTAGCTTAAAACTCAGCATCTCTATCTGCCCTTTTTATTGTGCTCGGTATTTTCTGATTGCACTGTGACTTTCGCTTGCAAAATAAAAATTATCTTTATTGGCTATTCTGAGGAGCGGTACCAAATTTGGCAATCTTCTGAATGACCAGCCCTCACTCAATCCTTTAAAGGAAGGATTTTGCCTACCTAGAGACCTAAAAACATCTCTAGTATGTTTTAGCTTGAAATCAATTTTGGCTGAAAAAATACCAGTCGGGAGACAAGCAGAAGAGGCTTGTCTGTAAAGGTGATACTCAGCAAGGTACTCGCACCTCATAATAAATGATACTTTGTGCCAGAAGGCTGCATCTAAGGGGGGGACCCATCCCAAAAGCTGGCTAGATCATGCCAAGGTTGCAGCAGTTGTGCCCATCTTGTGAGGAGAATGCAGAGCAGTGTTTGCTGGTGGCATAACAAGTTTCAAGGAAATATAATGGTACATTGTTAAATAAAATCATCCAAATGTAATTTCCACTTCTTTGAAGAATAATTAAAGGGCTAGCTGTAGTAGGAGCTGCAAGAGCCAGTATTAGAGCAGGCCTTGGATGAGTTAGTGGATATAAGAAGGAACAAAGCAAAAAGATAGGAATCATCTCAAAGATTTTTAAATCTTAAGAGAGATGTTTACAGCCTAAGGTAAAATAAGAGAACATATGTCTGGTCCTTGGTGGCTGCTCTGCAGAAGCTGCTGCTGCCTGGGAGAAGTCTGTGCTAGAAAGCTCAAGGCCCATGTGACAGACCTTATCTCTGATTAAAGCTGCCAGTCATAAGTGGCATTCCTCAGGGCTCCGTATTGGGACCACTTCTGTTTAACATCTTTATCAATGATCAGGTTGAGGTGATCGAGGGCACCCTCAGTAAGTTTGCAGATAACACCAAGTTAGGTGGGATTGATGATCTGCTTGAGGGTAGGGAGGGTCTACAGAGGGACCTGGAGAGGCTGGATTGATGGGCCATGGTCAATTGTATGAGCTTCAACAAGGCCAAGGGCCGGGTCCTTGGGCACTTGGGCCACAACAACCCCCTGCAATGCTACAGGCTTGGGAGGAGTGGCTGGAAAGCTGTCTAGCAGAAGAGGACCTGGGGAACCTGATTGACAAGTGGCTGAATATGAGCCAGCAGTGTGCACAGGAGGCCAAGAAGGCAAATGGCATCCTGGCTTGTATTAGAAATAGTGTGGCCGGCAGAACCAGGGAGGTGACTGTCCCTCTGTGCTCATCACTGGTAAGGCCACACCTTGAGTTCTGTGTTCAGTTTTGGGTACCTCAATATGAGAAAGACACTGAGGTGCTGGAGCAGGTCTGGAGGAGGAGCAACTAATCTGGAGAACAAGTCTTATGAGGAGCAGCTGTGGGAACTGTGGTTACTTAGTCTGAAGAAGAGGAGGCTGAAGGGAAACCTTATCACTCTCTACAACTACCTGAAAGGACGTTGTAGAAAGGTAAGCACTGGTCTCTTCTCACAAGTAACTAGTGACAGAACAAGAGGGAATGGCCTCGAGCTGCACCAGGGGAGGTTTAAACTGGACATGAGGAAAAAAAATTCACTGAAAGAGTTGTCAGGCATTGGAGCAAGCCGCTCAGGGTTGAGTCACCGTCCCTGGATGTGTTTAAAAGCTGTATAGATGTGGTGCTTAGGGATATGGTTTAGTGGTGGAATTGGTAGAGTAGGGTTAATGGTTGGACTCGATCATCTAAATCTTGATGATTCTGTGAACTTGTATCTTTCATATTTGCTTTTTCCAATAGAGTGATCAATACACTCTTATCAGAAAGTTTTTTGAAAAGGGTTAAAAATCATCTTTGTTCTCAAATTAAGTTGTCAACAGCTTATCTGTAATAAAATTGTTGAAGCTTCCCGAGTTACATGGGATGAACTGGGCAACGAATTATACAAAGAGAAAATACATACGCATTCAGTCTCTTAAATAATATACTCATGTTTATAGTGATGTAATGTGATCACACACTTTGGAAGAGCTTTAAGAATGCAGGTAATGCTGCCATCTAATTCCACCATGGTGTTAAGGAGCTGAGGCTTAGCAGTACAAGATCTCCCACCCTGTTTTTTTGGGAGCAGGAACTGTGCGTGCTTGTGTGCAGCCATGTATGTGTTTGTGGCTCTAAAATACCCTCTGCTTGTATTTCCTGATGATGCACCCTCGAAACCCCCTGCAGCAGCTGCGACCTTTCTCCAGGCCCCAAAGTTTGAAGCTGGAGAGGCTACAAAATACAAGCTCACCCAGAGGACAAAATATAATCACAGGCTGGAAGGAAGCAGACATTTTCCTGGGGGAAATGGTGGCGGCAAACAGTAGCCATGGAGTATTCTGAGGGTGAAGGCGACCCTTCTGATGAAGAGTGCTGTTTTTCAGGGAGCAGCAATGAGGACTCCAGCAGCAAAGGCCAGAAAGTGTCCGAGTGCTCACCAGCAAGACTTTCACATAATTACTTGTGGTGTTTGACGATGTGCACTTCTAATAATTACTTGGTGCATTTAGTGCCCGGTACTTCTAATAGCTAGTTTTGCATTCAACATGGTGCGCTTTCAGTAATTACTTACCGCATTTAATGCCATGCACTTCAAATAATTACTTTGAAATTTAATGTCGTGCGCTTCCACACTTCTAATAATTACTTGTTGCATTTAATACCATGTGCTGTAGCTGGTGTCTGCCTGTCAAAATACTACCTTTTAAAACACAAATGGACAATTTGTCTTGAAGGTGCCTGAGATTAATCGTAGGTCAGTGACAGGGGCCTAGGTATATTTGGCATTTTTAAATTCATGTGAGGTGTTGGCAGCGTTTGGGAGTATGAGCGCAGCTTATATTTCACAGCTGATGCATGTAGAGGTTTAACATTTGTTTAGAAATTAAAATGTCTTGATTTTTTTCCTTCTGGTTTTTGAAACTCAGTGAGGTTTTTAGTCCTGCTTGTAGTCTTCTTGGTAAACACCCCCTAACACAAGAGCACACAAGGTTTATAAACCCACTTACAGTTGATTTAGGCTGTGGAAATGAAAAGCTGCTTTCCCCCTTCAGTCCCTTCATTCAGTACTTGTGGGACAAGGCTCCTGCAGCAGTAGCAGAGGGGGGTTTGCAGGCACAGATGGCACAGGATGGCTTTGGAGGTACCCAGAAATAGCAATTTCTTAATGCTTTAAATGTGAACCCCTTTATCATTTATCATTTTTTCCCTGACTTATCAGTTATTTTGACTCATGCAGAACATAAGGATGCCTCAGAATCGAATGACTTTCTGTGTTACAAACCCCTGCCATCCCTTGGGTTCAGGTTTTTGTGCAAAGTGAAACACCCTTTGGGGAATGCGCCGTCATTCGACATTAAGTTCATGCTGATTTAAAGGATGTATTAAGCACAAGGTAGTAGAAACAATAAATTCTACTTCTGCATTTTAATAATTCATGCTAAAGTTTAGTTAAAATATTTGAACTGAAGCCACCAATAGCTGTATTTTACTTGTCTGTAATCATATGGCCTTAGTATAGTACCTATAATCACGTCCATATACATATAAAGGTATAAACTGTCTTTTGTGGCAGAAAGGCATCTGAGATAATAGGGCAAATACATTAAGTTTTAGCTGGAATTAATGAACAACTGCAAAGTTGTCAAGCTCATTTTAATGTATTAATACACCAGCAAAAACTGGCTGCAGCAGTTTTTCTTCCCGATATTTACTAAAGTTTTAGAAGTTAATAGAGATAATTGTCTAGTGCTATTCAACTGCTTCTTTGTTCTTGCTTTAAATTACCATAATTTTGTTTATCAGTATGGATAAATTAGCACTAATACTTCATTTCATTGAAAATAGACTCAAAGACAACATTCGAACATAGACTTGAATGTTAATGTTTCTTTCTTTTGTATTTCTTTCTCTGTTTTAAAAATAATAAAGATAGATCAAAAGTAATTAAAGATAATTAATGATTACCTTAAAAGGAGAGTGCATATCCCTGAGTACACATCCACTACCCTTTTATTTTTTCCTATATTCTTTAATACTTACAGTCTTTTAAAAAGGGGAGCTGCTATTTCTAACAGCATTTTAAAATCTCATCTTCTGCTTCATTGAAAATCTACAGTGGTTTTCCAGTCTAAATTAAGTAGGTGTGTTTAAAAGAGGTGGATCCCTTTTGCCTGTAATGCACTTAACCTTCATACATGGAAAGGTTTGGAGTGAATTTAAACGAACCAATGACTCTGAATCCTGTACATTTGTTTGGCCAACAAAGAACATGCAATGACGTCTCTATACCCCTGACCAAATGTGGAATCAGTCTGATTAAAATGAATTAACTTCATATTTTATAGCTTGGGCTGGTCACAGCCAAATTCTCAGTGACATCATGAAGCATTTGGTAATGAAGATACAGAAAAAATTCTAAGTGCAGTATTTTTAATTTATGAAAAGTACCAGTGCAGTGTTTTAATGTTGAGACCTTTCAAAAGCTCCATCCTAATCAGGCCCCTTTTACAGGTGCAGTCCCACCCTCCTCCGTGCTCAGATTGCAAATGCATAGCAAGTCCTATTACCGACCATATACCTTGTACCTGCTCAGAGTATCAGAGCTGATGTTCTACTTAACTAGCTGCTTCGTGTTCCAACACTGAGCTGTTATGTAGGTTTTGGGGGAGAAGGATGTAAACAGAAGTCAAAATGTTCATAAATAAATCTGTGCAAATAGTTAATATTTTGATAAAACCTTTTTTGTACACAGATGTGTGTAGAAAATCATAGATGTGCATGGAAGAAAAACACAGGCAGATGTGTGCCTGGATGTCATATTGACAAGGAGAACCTGCTTCATTCTTTCCATGCACATGTGTTTTTTAGCCTTTGCATGCTTGAAACCTGTATGAATGATGAACATCAAATCAATACATGGAGGAAGCTGTGACATTTATTCTTCAAGTCCTTTAAGAATGCAGTACATTTGGAAAGAAAAAAATATTAATGAAAATAATACAGCTTACTTAAGAAATGCGGTTTTTTTTCTTTCAGGGAGGATGTCAGAACAGCCAACGTCATCGCAGCTGAAGCAGTAACTTGTCTCGTCATAGACCGAGAGTAAGTACTTCATTTTTCTGCCTTGAGGTGGGGTCTATCTCCAGTTTCCGCCTTTTGTGCTTTTAACTAAAGTCTTTGATCATTTTCTCTGGAGAGGTAATTTTAATTTTGAGTAATAGAGTCACAGTAGATTATATGTGTCCTTGATGAAGTAGAGGGAAGGTCCCTCTAAATAAGACAAAACTCAGAAGTGACAAATGCAGACAATCAAAAAGCGCAGAAAGACAAAATGTAAATGAATGGTGTAACAGCATTGCTATGGAAACAGATCCAGGCATTATGGTAGAACACAGACTGAGTTTGCAGTGGCAAAATGTCACAAAAGGCATCAAACTTCTGGCAGATGTTGGAGCAAGATGGTATTATTCTATCCCATGGGAGGAGGGAGAGCCCTTGTCCAAAGGATGTAGCCCTGCTTGATGCTCTGTGGCTCAAAGGAGATAGAGGAGATCAGAAGAGTAAAATGATGTCTTACATAGGGAACTTGAAGGAATTAAGGGGGTTTAATCTAGAAATGTCTGGTCTCAAGAAAACAGTGCTGCAAATTCAGCTGCTCTCCACACTTGTTGGGAATGCGATTTAAAAACAATAGCGTTACCTTGAAAATTCAGCGTGACTCTTGGGGGGTGGTCCAGTTCTGAGGACAGTGAAGCACTGGCATAGAAACGGTACGGACAAATCTTCCATGGGAATCCTTACAAGGGAATATAGTACAGATCTGCGAAACCCTGAGAGAGAGTGTGTAGGATGAGTGGGAATTGACTTTTGACTGCCTTCCTCAGTGCAAGAACCCAGAGAAACGTGCAGGAGGGAGGTGAAAGAAAATGGATGTAGCTCAAAGCAAAAGGAGGTAGATCCTCATATGATGGTCACTCAGAACCATAGGAAAATGAGGAGAGATTGCAAATGTTCAAAAGGAAAGCAAAACCTTTGGATTTATTAAAAATGTAGGACTTGCCTTTGGGCTGGAAGTTTGGGAGAAATGTAGGGGAGTCCCAAGGCAAGTATCACAAATATTTGCTCTGTCCTTGAACTCTTCCCTAGGCACGAGGTCTAGATGCAAGACACGGCCAAAGGTCAGATGATAGGTTAGGTGTGACATCTGGTGCCCTTCTTCTATTCTGATGAGATATATGAGAGACGCTTGTATATCTTGAAGGGATGTTCTGCATGCACTGAGTCCTGCTTTGTCACAAATGTTTTGTCCTCAGTTGTCTTACAGTCCTTCATTTCTGAAAATCTACTATTCTGTAATGGCTGAACTGGGGAATAATCCTTCAAAAATCCAATGTCTTCTGTTATGATAGTTTGTTTATGAGCAATTAAAATAAATACAGTCTTTCTTGAAAATAGATGGTGAACTTCAGGATCATCAGTTCAGTGGCTTTCCTTCACATACACAAGCAAGGCAGCCTGGTAGATAAAAGACATATTATCCCTTATCATTCTGTTGGGCAAAGAGAGGACAGCTTGACATAATTAGCAAGTGTTAATTCAGAGAAAAACTGTCTTTTTCTCAGTATATAATGCCCTTGAAAAAGTAAGGAAGTACAAGTTTAAATTTAAACTGATGAAGCTGATGTTAATCTGTACAGTGATTCTAGTAATGCTCTGCAATTAGTGGGAAAGTAACACTGTTTATAAGAATCCTATTTATAGTCCAAGAAAAGTTACGCTATTTATAGCACTATTTATAGGTCAAGGAAGGTTGTCCTGGTTCTAACCAGTTCTGACTTTCTTGTCATAGCTCTGCTCTCAGGTTATTATTTTATAGGCATGCAAATAACTGGAGAAGCTAATTTTAATATGGAGAAAATCTATGGAGACTTGTGTAAATTTGGAAAATTGCGCGGATGCTGTTCTGTTAATGAGGAAAAATAGCATTTCTTTATATCCAGGTACACAGAACTTTACAATGTTTGGGGTTTTATAGTGGTCATGGTAAATGTTCGCATTGAGTTACCCATGAAGTAGCGATGGAAGCTGGAAGTCAGCCTTCCCTAGAATCAGAAGCTGTTCTGCACAGGAGGAGGAATTAGGCAGCCTTAATTTTTTCTGTTACAAACCCAGCTCTTTGCTTAATCAAATGTAATTGATTGAAGCAGTGATTTTCATTTAATGGTCAATCCATATCTCTGAGAAACTGGAGAGTTTCACTCTTACTGGCAGTGGGGGTTTATTGGCTTTATCTTGACATCAGGGTAACTCTTCCAGCTTCCGTGTTAAAAGTCTTCCCGAGACATCCAAGAATGGTTCTGCAGAACCCTTGAAAGCCACACTGCTGATACAGATACCGTCCTCCCATCTAGTTAACACTTGGACTTTAGGAGTCACATCTTGATATCACAGCAAATTCCTTCTGAGAGAGATGGAAGGCTGGGCTCTGGATTTGGCAATATTATGAGCACTTGTATGTCTAGTTTAGTTGCTGGAGGACTTTGAGAGTAATAATACAGGAAACTTCCTATGTAGGGATGAGCCAGGCCACCAACCAAGATCTGGAAGAGTTGCTTTTGAGATGGGATGTTGCTTAAGCATGAAGAGATGAAATGGCTTGCCTAAAATAATTTCTGAAAATAAAAAGATTAGAATGCTACAAGGGCAAAACAGTGGGAGTTGAAAATACCATGACAAAAGCCAAGCTGTAGTATGTGGTGGGTCTTTAATTACCAAACGCTCTTGATGTCGGTGCTGCCTTGCTTTTTAATTTCTTGGTGAAATAAGGCCATTACAGTCACAAAACCATACCAAGGACGCCCCAAGAGTAGTACATCTATTTCTTGCAAATCTACATAAATGTGCTTTGCAACAATAGATTTTCAGCATCCTTCTCTGATGTAAAAATGAGCAGAGTCATGATCTAACAAAGAAAATGACATGCAGTAGAACAAGCATTTGACATGTCCCATGGACTTTAAGCCATATGGTTCCTCCTTGTCCTGGAAATATTTGTTGTGAAGGACAACACTGATATTCTTTCCATCTTACAATTATGTTTTTAAGTCCCTTCCTTTACCAGAATAATGAATTTCAATGGGATTTGGTCCATAAAGCTCTCTGGCTTCATTCGCAGTCTCCGCCACACAGGAGGTGAGACAAAGCCGATCATCCAGCACCAGCTGAGCTGTAGGAGAAATTTCATCTGATTTTTCTGAGGCTTAACATCAGATTATGCTGCATTTCGCTCCCATGTGAATGAATAAATATTGCTCATGAACAACCTGCAAGTTGAACAGTTTGTCTCTAAATTGGAGAGTTACCAGTCTGATGGATGGCTCTTTTCTGGGTAAGGAATTGTCTGGATGGTCACATCCAGAGGGTAGCGGTCAACGGCTTGATGTCTGAATAGAGAGCAGTGACAAGTGGTGTCTCTCAGGGGAGTGTACTGGGACCGGTACTGTGTAATATCTTAAACAGTGACATAGACAGTGGGAACAAGTGTATTCTCGGGAAGCTTGTGGACAACACCAAGCCATGTGATACAGTTGACACACTGAGGCATGGGATCTATCTGCTGGGACCGGGACAGGCTTGAGAAGTGGGCCCGTGTGAACCTCAGGAGATTCAACAAGACCAAGTGCAAGATCCTGCATCTGGGTCAGGGTGGGGAGGGGGATGAAGGCATTGAGAGCAGTCTTGGAGGTAGGTGGCAGGTACTAGTAGAGGAAAAGCTGGACGTGAGCTGGCAAAGTGCACTCGCAGCCCAGAAGCCAACCATGTCTTGGGCTGCATCCCTAGAAGCATAGGCAGCAGGTTGAGGGAGGTGATTCTGCCCCTCACCAAATTTCAATAAGAGATTGCTTGTTTTAAGACTTGCAGTGAGTTAGTGCAGACCCAGAGAGACACATAACCCTATCAGAGGAGGAGCTTGGGCTCACATTGGTTGCATTCATGGGGCAAGTCACTCAACTCTCAAAGCACAAGGATTTATATTAGGATTTTATTTATGTTAAAGAAACTCTTTGGGAAATAGCTGGACGGGGCACCTACAAGTCCTTCATCTAATGCGCTTAGAAATCTGCATCATAGAAAGCCAACACATTTAAGAAACTGTTTACAGGCATTTATAGGAGTTTGTGGTTGGGAGTGGCTGAAGAGAATAGACCAGTTGATTTGAAATCACTGCTAGTATTTAGAAAACCTATGGAAAATGCATCAAGTGTCAGAGGTGGGATTTCCAGCTGAGGTACCTGCTGTGGTGCAGTTGTACAAGCTCTGCTGTGACTGCATTGGAAGTACCGTTAATTTTGATTGCCCAAGGAAGAGGACTATGACAGCACATAGGTTATTTGCTGTAACACTGAGTTATCTTGACAGAAAAAAATAGCATAACCCTACCTGTTCACATGTTTTTCAAGGAAACAAGCCTAGTGAGGAAAAATTTCAAGGGAATTCCACTTTATATTCAGAGTTTCAACATGTCTGCACACTCCGTTCCACTAACCTGGTAGAGAAAACAAAATGAGACAGTGACAAGGCTGATCAAATGAGGGTGACAGCTTTGCTGAGGCGTCTCAACACTGGACAGCTTGGTGTCTTCTCCATGCTCAAGCTTAATGGTGAGACTGAGTTGATTCAGCCAGGCTGTCTAGAGGGATAGGCTGTCTAGATATTCTTCCTGCCAACTGTGAAGGATACACCCAACTGAGGGGCTTGAAAAGTTCAGCAGAATTCACATATTCATAGGAATTGTAAAACTATACATCTGACCATTTCATGGAATTTGTAGAAGCCTTTGGATACTTCAGGAGCCAGACACCATGTTTCAAAAATACAGTTTTCTGCAGATCAAATGTATGATCTAGGTAAACATGCTGACATTTTATAATACTTGTTAATTTTCCAGATGTCTTTTATTAATTTTTAATTCCAAGAATATTTTTTTTCTTCACAATTTTTAAGATTTCTCTGTTTGTGACTTGCTAAAACCCTATGTGAAATACAATCAAGACTGTTGTTAGTTAAGTATTTCCTGTTGTGATACTGCAGTAATTCATCCTCTGGGAAGAAATTAATTGTGGGAGATGCACAATGTTGCCTCCAAAGTGTTTTGAGCTCGGCCCT
>JANHFX010026973.1:38715-72135 GCA_027560015.1 Chloroceryle amazona | reverse complement strand
CTCTTCTTGGTGAGTTTTCAGACTCCCTGGAGGGGTTATTAGATTTGTTGCAGTACAGTTGGACTGAGTAGGGGAAATTAACAGTTATGGTATGCTGGATTTGATGAGTTGGTCCTCTAGGAAATTTTCTATAAAATATCTTCTGATAAAAATTGTGTAGGCACAAGTGGGACAACCTTGAGCATCTGTTCTGTAAATCAATTGGAATAAACACGTACAGACACACTTCATTTGCAGCTACTTTGTATGGAGATAAAAAGCAGGAGGAAAAAGGTTCAAAACTCATTCCTAACATTTTGATTATCATTGGCCCCCTGAGAAAGAAGCTGGTGCAACTTTATCTTCTTTTTTTTTATACACATACCTCTTGAAACTGGAAAAGTGTTTGAAAATGTTCAGGGAATCTCCTGAAGTGTAAGAATATTTACACTGAAGTTAATTCAGGTTCATCTTTTATTGATATGTGATTTTCTTTTTTTCTTCTGTATAATTTATTTATGTTGCTAACAGTGTTTTTCTGGAGTGCTGAGGTTTACCAGGTGTACGCCTTGTGGATGCTGGGAGTACAAAATTGCCTGGTACAAGTGTTAGAGAGCAGAGCTGAAGGGTAAGAGCCACTGCAGCTGCTACCGCACTATGTGGTATTTGCAGGTATTGAGTGCAAAATGCTGTTTTTTTTCTGCTTATTGTCTCCTTTGGTTACCCAGATACAGGGTTTTTATGGAAACTTTTAAAATATTGCAGGTATTTTCAGATTTTTCACTTTGGATTTTATGTTTTTGATCTGTATTTGAAAGCTTGATTTTGGTTTTTTTTTAGTGGGACTAGCTATGACTTGTCGAGAAAAGTTACTGTATCCACCTGTATCATCCTGGCAATGGAAAATGGAGAAAAATAAAACAGTATTATCCGAGCGTGACTGACCCTGTACAAGCTGAGCTGAAAGCTTTCATTGGAGATTTTAGTTTTTGCTACTTTGCTGTTTTTCCCAGTTGGGGTGAAGTTTATCCATGGAGAAAATTGGTTATGAGAAGAGAATAGAAGTAGCAAAGAGAGAATGCTGTGTGGAGAAAGAAAACGAGCAGTTTTCTGATTAAATTTGTGGGAAAGTCGTGACAAAGGTGATACTTCAGCAGCGTTGAGACAGGCAGTAAAAAAGTAGTTCAAGTGAACTTCACTATCTTGCCTAGTCCTAAGTCTCGCTTAAGATATTATAATTAAATCTTAAGGATTTAGATAAACTGTTGTTACTCCTTTCAGTGACTTTTTATTTGCCCATATAATGTTTCTCCAGACAAAGATGTATTTGCATTGCTGAAGTAAAAATCAGATATTTAACCCTGCCACATTTTCCTAAGTACATGGAAACAAATCAAGCTATTTTAAATTGCATTTTAAGCCTGAGGTCATGGCTTGGAGTATTCCAGAAGGATTACAGTATTGCCATGTTAACAGACTTTGCTTTCACCGCCGCCATTCAATGGTTTGGCTTCATCCTATGGCTTCATCTGCAGCAGAAGAAAGATAAAGCATGATCTGAATGAGATGAATTTTTTGTATTTTCACTGCTGAGTAAGGAATTTGGGGTCAAAAAGATACTCTGGTGACTAACATGTCTTAATATTGAAAATTACAGCCTGCCTTGTTAAAAGTCCTAACAGCGATTGAAGGAGCTGGGACTGCTTAGTTTGAGGAAGAGGAGGCTAAGGGGAGACTTAATCACTCTCTACAACCACCTGAAAGGACATTGTAGAGAGGTTGGTGCTGGTCTCTTCTCACAGGTAATTAGTGATAGAACAAGAGGGAAAGATTCAAGCTGCAACAGGTTAGGTTTAGACTGGACATTAGAGGAAAATTTTTCACAGAGAGAGTAGTCGGACACTGGAATAGGCTGCCCAGGGAGGTGGTTGGGTCACCATCCCTGGATGTGTTTAAGGGTCGTTTCGATGTGGTATTGCGGGACATGATTTAAGGGTCAACTTTGTAGAGTAGGGTTAATGGTTGGACTCGACGATCCCAAGGGTCTTTTCCAACCTGAATGATTCTGTGATTTTCCACCATGCAAGAGCAATGAGGTCTTTGCCTTCTCTTTCTCATTACTGAGTTCCTGTTGCTTTCCCTGTGTGGCATAAATAATTTCCTAGATTGTACAAATTAAAATACTATGAATTTAAATTTTCTAAAATTTTCCCAAGATTTTTGTTGTGTTTTTTGGTTTAGGTTTTGTGTTTTAATTTTCTTTTTGTTTGTTTGGTTTGGTTTTATTTTTATTTGTTTTTGTTTGTTAGGGGGTTTGTTGTTGGTGTTTTTTTCATTTACCTTTTTTTTTTTTTCATAAAGTGGAAAGAAAACTTGGGAAATTTGTGTGGGCAGAGGATATTTCCAGAGCGTTGGTGATTGTGATTATGCAGAAGGCTATGCTGGAAAGCCCGTTAGAGCAGCTTTAGATACAAACCAGTATAAGTACCTCTCCCAAGTGTGACCTCTTGACTCATATTTGTTACAGTCATGGGTAAAATAATGGCTTTTTCCAACTGCTGTTCATAAAGCAAGATAATTAAGCTTTCTTTCATTCTCCTGGAAGCCATGTCCCTTCTTGTGTGCACCTGGGGTACCTTGCTTAGGGTCAGGCATCTCCTGATGCAGCAGCACAATTAAGTACCCACTTAAGACTGTATGGCATGTTTGAGCCGCTTGGGCAAAGAACGTTCTCAACAATTTCATTGTGCTTGATGCTGAAGGGACCATGAAGTCACCCTGGGTAACCTTGTCCATCGCAGGATATTGCCTTTCCCACAGCTGCCCTCTACTCAGCTCAAATACAGCATGTCAATGCATTCTGCTCGCTGCTATATTTTCACAAACAGTTGGGGTTTGGAGCTTTTCGGGCAGTCAGTTTATTTTATCTGTGGCTCTTTATCGTATATAATGTCATGTGATCAGAAACTGAGTGATTCAGGGGGGAAAATGTAAACAATCTGTAAACTGCCACTTTTATTGACCTGACCCATATTTTCCTCACCTGCTGAATAGCACTAATTCTTTCATCCTGAAAGTCTTTGTTGAGAGAGGGCCTTATTAAATATTCTGCTCTTATTCCTAAATTTGGTCCTAAGTGGTGATTTATTTTTTCAAATTTTTTTTCAACTTTCCCATTTTTTACCAACTTCTAAAGAGCCATTTCTGTTCTTCAGATCTAAATTTAGTGGCTCAGGAATGTCACGAACATATACAAACCAGAGGACCTGCAGGACTTTCATTTCTGAAGCTGTGACCTTAAAGCAGAAAGAAGTCAACAGACTGTAGTTTGCAGCAGTTCATCCTTTCAAATTATCCCAGCTCCTTCCTGATTTTGCCAGTGGTGCTTGATTCCTTGAAGAAAAAAAAAAAAAAGAAAAACTATGCGTGGCAGGCACTGGGAATAATGGAAATGTATAGTAGGAAACTATGCTTTTCACCTGGAATATTTTCAGTTCTAGGTATTTATTGACTTTATTGCTAAATTTAAAATTACCAAGAATATTCAATTTTTATTCACTATCTACTGTCTGACACTGTGTAATATCACTACCAAAACCATAACAGTTGTATTTATTTTTTTTTTCCTCTGGAGTCTTGCCTGTTAGTTGATTACATAGTCATAGGGTCCATTTGTTTGAGTCAGTCACTATTATAAAAAAATTTTGTCATTCTTGCTCTGATATGTCTATGTCCTTTGCACCTCCCCTGGGACAAAGGATGGTGGTAGGGACTAACCAAGATACTTGCAGCTTGTACAGAAGACATCTGAGTGTCGAGCGTAGTTACTTGTAACATTTCACCCCATCTTACTTGGTTTAACCCAATTAAAGCCAAATTCCATTTTAAAATGTCATTAAGCAATTTGGCTTATGACAATTTGTTTTCCTTTCTATTCTCAATTTATTTTCATTCTCATTTCCGTTAATTTCTCTCTGCTGTGTTTTTGGCTGCAGCTTCTCTAAAGATGAGAAAGTTAAGACAGAGAAATAAA
Source organism: Chloroceryle amazona (assembly GCA_027560015.1). Taxonomy (NCBI): domain Eukaryota; kingdom Metazoa; phylum Chordata; class Aves; order Coraciiformes; family Cerylidae; genus Chloroceryle; species Chloroceryle amazona. The sequence continues at coordinate 68,123 of JANHFX010026973.1, read as the reverse complement.
CATTATCCATCACTTGGAAAGCAGGGGTGTTCCTAGGGTCTCTAGTTGGAGGATGGGGATATAGTGGTGGCACCTCGCCACCATGAGACTTACTAGCCATCTTGACAGATTTACTCTGAAACTTATATTGGAGGGAGGAAAAACTTCAGCCTGTGGATTCAGTCCCTAAAAGAGCTGGATAAATAAGTTTGGGTCTTCTTCATTGGTTACTGCATTTCCACCCTCTTCTCCAGCATGTTTCTCCAGGACCTGTTTCCCAGCAGATGTTCAGCCCTGGCCCTGGTTTGTTTGGTCTCAGCCGTTCCCAGCATCAAGGGATGGCCTCTTGTTGCTGCCAAAGAGCCGCGTTGACATGCTTGGCTCCCAGTGGAGACTCTTCCTCTAAAAGTACCCCTTTGTTTTTACAGCTCCTTCAAACATCTGATTGGCGGCCTAGATGATGTTTCCAATAAGGCCTATGAAGATGCTGAAGCAAAAGCAAAGTAAGTGTCTGCTCGTTGTGTTAGTGTTTTTGTTGATGATACATTATGGCAATTAAAAAAAAGGAACCTTTTTTTTTTCAACACAATAGTTTAAAACAGCTTAACAAGTAATGAATTACTACTACTAATAATAATAATCATAATAGTAGTAGTACTTAGTCTGAGTTTTCCCCTGGATGAGCTGCCTTCTCTCTCCCTGCGTGTCTCTATGAATATGGGAAGACCAGAGGGAGATGGGTCTCCCTCCTCAGGTGATGAATGAGACGAGTGGTCCCATGGTCACTCTTAATCACAATATTTGAGTCTGCAGAAGTGTTGGATTTTCAAAATTTATCGCAAAATAATTCACTTGAAATATTTTAAGGTGAGAAAATGCAGATCCTGGAAAGCTCAGGCAATGAAGAAATTATTGTTGATTTGTTTCTTTAGAGAGTTGCAGACATTTTCACGAGTCGAAATGTGCTCTGAGACAAAGAATGGGAGATTGAGTTTGTCATTTTTGAATGAATACTAGAGCTGCTCTGATGTGAAGCAATATATTTATCCAATGTCTTACTATAAAAATTCATTCCTTTCGGAAGTGAACTGTAGTGTGTTTTAAAATATTTCCAGAAAACCCCATTTTTCATTCCTTTTTGATCTATAGTTTGTGTTCTATAAGAAAACTGTCTGTTCTCTGGTTCTATACCAACAAGAAACGTTTTGAAGAGGAACATGTTCTGTTAATGTTCAGGGATACTGAATAGAAGCCAATATGCTTCAAAGGCAAAAAATTGTTTAAAAGAAAACTGAAATTGCTCTATACAAAATTATTTTACTTTTCCTCTTGCAAAACAATTTAACACTTTTTCTGACTTTTTTTTAAAATACACATTAAAGAAGTGGATAGGGGTTCTCTCAAAGTCAGATGCTCAGGGTGACTGTTAATCAGTGGTCTGCAGCCATCCAAATTTAAGATTACTCTGCAGTTATACATTGTAACTTCTCATTAAACCAGAGGGGAGTGAAATAGTGTATAACAAAGGTGCTTGGCACTTTTGTGGGGAGAAAATGTAATGCCCAAATTAGTTACTTGATTAAAGATAACTTTTTGTTTCAGAAACTACATATGCATCCCAAGAAACTTTGCTTCTTGAACAAGGCTTCTTAATATTGCAAAATAACCAGACATAAAGATAGTGTTTTCTTTTTTATAAACTTTGAGTGATATTTGAAATTTTTTCCAATCGTGTTTCATTTGTTTTAAGGTGCTAGAAGACACCCCAACATTGTGTTTTGGTTTAGAATAAAATTTCCCTGCTCCATATCAAACATGGAAGCTTTCTTCAGATGCTTAAGTTCCTTAATTTTTTTCTTGGCTTAATTAAAAATGCAACCTCTTTTGCTATCCCAGAAAACAGGTATTTTAGGCACAGAATGCAAACTCAAATGGACACATGATACAGCAGCAGATAACCAGCTATTAGATATTATAGATATATTTTAGTAGATATAGAATTAGATATTAGACATTTTCTATATTAGATACAGAATTATGTATTATCGATATATCTTATTAAATATTAACTATTAGTAGAAACTGAAAAATTGTAATTTTAATGGCAGTAGAAGCTTATGCAAAACATTTTACAATGTATTAGAAAATTAACTTAAACAGCTTCAGAGAGCTGTTCCCAAGTATCCCAGACATGTGCTATTATTATTTTAGGGGTTTTTTTGGCTTTGTTTTTTTTTGTGTTACTATTTGGGTTATATTCATTCCCATCTGAACAAAAGGAAGAAAACATCAGTAATGAAACTGGGGATCCGGGGGTTTAGTAATAACGTGCTTTTGTTATCACAGGAACTTTTAGAAGGTTACTCCACAACCTACTAGCACCAAGCAAAATTTGCAAATAGGGCTTGCCATTCCCCATTTCATAGTGTCTCTTTTCATATCTACAATTCGAAGCTCTATGATTGAGCTTCACATTGAGTATCACATAGTAATTTTTTATTGAAGGCAGTGTTTGTCTGTGCAGATTGAATTGGAGGCTTTTTCAGGATAATTTTGTGAGTTTTAGGGAAGGGCTTTCAGGACCCCTTGTGAGATTTGTAACATGTCTTGGAGGGAGGCCGCTGTTTTGGACTTAATTTAAATAAACTCTTCATTTTGGGAACCAACAGGCCGATGTTGACCTTCATATTTTTCAGCATTTATCTTCATTATTCCTCATCTTTTCTTCTAGTGCCAAGTATTTCATCCCAATTAAAGGGTGAAGCGAAGTATTCCTGCTGATGGGGGAATTGTTCCCCAAAAGAAGGAATCAATTAATTTTTATAGCAATTTTCTATATTTAAAGAGGCTTGTGCTTGAGTCCTGTCACTCAGGGCCATAGATGATGGTGACATTATTGGCCTTCCCATAGTGACATTTTGACTTTGAAAAAGCAGAAGTGATTAGTGCTGTCTGCAGGGAGAAACATTAAAAAAAAAGGAACACTCTTTCAGAAGATATGGCATTTACTAGTCAAATACCATATTCACGTTTACTCAGTTCTTCGGAAGTGAGCACAGGCCTACAAAATGATGAGTAGAAGAAGAAGAAATTACAAAGCTACTTGGAGAGTCAAGCAAGATACATTGTAAGCTGTTTCAGAAAGTTTTGTCGTGCAAGAGTTAATTATTTCTATAACTCACAAGGTAAAACTCTGGCAGAAAAGTCTTCTCAGCAGATATTTTAACCTGGATTACTTTTCAAGTAGCTGTTAATTAGCTCCAACTAATTGTCCTTCAAGGGTTTATCTCTTCCAAGGGGAGGTTTGTGAAAGAGAGCTTGGCACATAAAGCGTGTTTGGGTTTGGTAAGGCTTTACATAAATACCATTTAAAAAAAAAAATCCCTCATTTTGCATCCCTATAGCTGGCATCTTATTTTTAGCACTCCTATGGCAGGTGGCAAAAGGCCGTTTGGGGGGATGGAAAATTTCTGTACACCCATGTCTGACTGTGGATCCCATGGATCAGGATGATCCACACAAGGGTCACACATTCAGCAAGGGTAACCACACAGAGTAAATACAAGGGACATTGTTGTGAGACATCATTACTGAGTGGCTGAGCTTGCTTTGGGCTGGTGTGGTGTCCGTGTTCAGGGCCAAAATGTGACCAATGTAATATTTTCTTATCAGTGACTGTCAATTGAGAAATATGAGCTGAAATGATATGTATAAAATCTACAAAATGGCAGCAAATGTATTTTTGTATAAATCTACCATATCAAGGTGTTTATTAAACTCCTGTTAATTTGTGGGCTCTGGTTCTGCAAGAGCACAGGTTTTGACTCCATCCAGCACAGGTTTCATATTCCTAAAGCAGGAGTTGCTTATGTGCCTAAACTGAGTCATATTTTATGCCATTTTGTGAGTTTCCTTAAAGTCAGGTGACTACAAAAACTGTGGCTTTCATCCAAATGGAAGAACTCTTTTTAATCATCCTGATCACAGAGATTGTCTTTATAACACAAGCTTACTCTAGTATCAGAACTGATTTACAACTAATACGTTACTATCCAACTAATAGGTATATGGGAGATGCTTTTCCCTGTTTATTGCAAGTTTGGGGGTGGTAGTTCTCCTAATGGCCATTCTTTGTGTTCAGTCTCTTAAGTCAGAAATCATGAGCGTATCATCAGTGAGGTTATATAATTAATATTCTACTCCTTGGCTGTATTCAGGTAAGTTAATAAATCAATCAAGTAAAGAATATTCCAGTTAGATCCTTACCAGAGTAAAGGCAAATGAGAGACGCAAATATTTAATTTGGTCATGTTCTGAGAAAAGGGGAATTTCCAAAGAATGGCATTCATGTCCCAGTGTCGAGCTCAGCCGCATTGGTATTTAGGGCTTGAAGGAGATACATAAATAAGCAGGAGACCCATCGAAGTGTAGATTACTTCCAGATGGAGCAACTACTGCATCTCTTAAAAATCCAAGAGGAAACAGATGGTTTCTACAGGAGTTGTTGGTGCTAAGTGAGGTGAGGGTTCAGTGAACACCATCAGCTCCAGGCACTCAAATCCTTTCTGCTGGTGTTTTTCCCATCCAGATACTTCTAAAGTTAATCATTGTGCACTACTTTAATCACTAATAAGCTTATTGGATGAAGTCCTCTGTACCTTGGTCCCACCTTTTCATGACATGGCTATAGCAAGGGAGAGCCTCTCCCATGGCACAGAGACAAGGACAGCAACAAGGTGGCCCTCACCACCATGCTGTGAAAGCTGACAGGCTTTGCCCAGCCAAGAAGAGCCCCTCTTCTCCAATTGCCAGGGTCCTTGCAGTCCTTTTCTCCTGTCACATCCAGAATTATCTGTTGATGTTGATCTCTGGTGGCAGCGGGGCTTGAAATTAATACCCTATTGAAGTCCAGACACTGGTGACTTCATGCTGTTGCTCCAGGCTCTCTGCAGATGTAGGTTATTTTGATTACACTTTTTGCCATTTTGTTTTGGGTTTTGTACATTGCAGCCCTGGGGGAAAACGTCTTGGTATTCACAGTGAAAATTGTCTCTTTTTCATAGGACTCAAGGAAACAGGGATTTTATATAGATGTGTGATGCCTTTTCCTTTTCCAGCACCTCTGACCCCAAACACCCTTCACATTTACTTGAGCTGTATTTTAATAGAGCGCTACATCCAAACCTTTTACTTTACTGGCCAGTCATCTCTTTTTCCACAAGATTTGTTCATAACAAAGCATTGTAACAAGTGCTTGTGTGTGTGGCTGGACTGGAACCTGCTCCTGATTGTAGCTGGTAGCTGGAGTGCAGGTGCCATCTGCTGTTGAAGGCTTCCCTCTTGCTCTGTCCAAGTAGCATGTTTTGCAGGATGAAATCCCCATATCCCCCTAGTCTGTCCAGTTTCTCCCTTGCCATCATGTTTCCAAGATAAAGTATTTTCAAGTGTCCTGTATGGCTCCTCGGTGGTCTTTGTCAGAGGACTATTGCTGGCTCTACATGTGTCTCTTTGCTTCCTGTACAGCCTTTTATTTTTCTTCACGAGATTGTCTTTGAGAGTTATTTTAATGGCTCTTTGAGAGTCATTTTAATAGATGAAGTTGCTCTTTGGGATACGGTGTTGAAAGCTTTTTGCACATGGATACTATTGGTGACAAGGACCCTACTGTAAAGCAACATCTTAGTGTTGTTTTCATTTGGGCTACTTCAAGTCTGGTTCCCTGGACTCAGTGTTAGGCAGTGACTGGGACACGTGCTTGATCACAAGGGTCAATCCACTCCTTCAATGGTCGCTGACCAAAGAGAGCTCTGTCCATTCTGCCTTTGATCCCAATATGTATGCTCCTGAATCCAGCTCCTGAATCTGGTTCCCATCTGCCACTGAGTCCGGTGTGGGACTTCCCCAGTGCCTGCTTCCCATCATCGGTGGTAACAATGATGTAATTGCCATCATCAGGGGGTTGGGTTCAGTATTGGTTTTGTATATTTTCCATTTTATTATTATTTTCATTAAAGCTGTTCTAGTTTCCTTTTCTAATTGATAAGTCTCTCTCCCTTATTCCCTTTTCCCTTTGGGAAAGGAGAGAGGTTAATAGAGAGCATCTGTCATTTGTCTAGTGGACGGCCCAGACATAACCCTTGATACTGGGAAAGCTTTGCATGCAGTTTCTATATCTGCAAGCACACTGGTACATGGTGGTTATGATTTCCAGCCAGTCTGTGGATTTCATGTGGATAATAAACAGCCCCGTGTATTAGGAAAGGATACTTTTTATTTATCTTGTTTTCTTTTAGAAATGCAAATAAGACAGGAAAAATTTTAACCCCCGCCCAAAGGAAAATTTTCTGAGTTAGGTCCCAAATGGGAGCTACCAATTAAAGAGAATGATTTAATTAAGGTCTGACTTTCTGTTGGGCTACAGCTTTTGAAAAATTCGGCTGAAATAATTCACCGACACGCGGAGTGCAGTTAGATTAGTAATTTTTCTGCAAGAGAAAATATTTTATGGCTTAACAGCATTAGGAAGCTCTGGGCAGCCTGAGAGCTGTAATAATTGGCTTTGTCTCCCTCTGTGACAATTGTTTTCTGCATGAAGGACCATATGGGAAATAGCTTTTACCTTGGCTATCTGTGGTGCCAGACTTGGGGGGAAAACCTCATGGGATGTGCAAAAAGGTGGGGAAAAAGCTCATTAACACTATAAAAAGCAGAGGTTGCAATCATTTCTTTTAAGCTGTGTAAATAATAAAAATAGTTTCCCTACTTGACAAGTGCTGTGGCAAAATCATGACAGGTCATTTAAGTTAAGTCTGTATGAGATTAAATATCTTGCTGTTTAGTAAAAACAGGAGTTTAGATGGCATTGCTTGGCCTCTGGTATGCAAGAGCTTTTTTCTTTCTGTCTGAGAATTTCTTTTATAACAGAGTTTAACCTTAAAGAATTTATCATTTCAACCTGAAGCCACCTGTAGTTTGTATCCAAACCAGACTATTGTCTTTTTCCTACTGCTGTAATAAATAGGTGTTTATATAGAAAAGATTATCTTGGAAATCATTTCAAAAGGCAAAAGCCAGTCAAAATAACATGGGGGGTGATATCCCTAAACGAAGATAGTGGTGGCTGCTAAATTGTGACTTTCATTGTTTGAAGGTGAATTGCTGGTCGCTTGCAGACTCGGCATTAGTCACACAGAGATCTGTGCTGGGTAGACTTTATGGCTGCTTTCCCCTCGAGAAAATGCACTGTGTAACGCACTACATCGCTCACAAGGGATGTATTAAATTAGCTTTTAAAAGCAGGTCATTTTTATTTAGGTAATAATCTATATGCTTTCCTCTTGCAAACTTGATCTTTCGATACGATAATGGGCTGTGTCAGATGTTGTATAGAAGTGCTAGTGGAAAAAAAATAATTGGTGTCTGTGAAGCAGGCTGTTATTATAATATTTTATTGAATTTGTTTTATAGAATTAAGGCCCGTACTGATGAAATAAAAGTGCATCAGAAAGCTTTCTGGTGATAATGAAACTCATTCCAGAGGAAACAGAGAAAAGTTGCCGTGGATGCATCTGTGTGCTTGGCAGTTCCCATTCTACGTGGTAGCACTTGATAGAAGCAGAGGTCTGTGCATTAGAAGCACTAACAGTTCCTTTGGCATTTATCTAAATGATTTTTTTCGGAAGCCACTGAAAAAAGACTTTACTAAACCCAGTACTGTCACTGATTGCTTCATGTAGCACAGTCTTGGCAAACTTTGGGAACTGTAAGGGACAGAGGGGCAAAGGAAGCATTAAAATATTGTTGCACTGTTTCTGGGTTCTGTATATTTGGCGTCCAGCACATCTTTGGGCTGTTCTGAAGATGTATCTGAATAGCTTCATAAGGATTATGCCACTGGAAGATGGGCTATTTCTGTCCTGCTTTTATCTTCTGACTGAAATAACAGAGGCACACTTGAATGGAGTCAAATATAAATAAAACTCAGTCATCCTACTGTAGGGAGCTACTGATTTTTGGAACTACTGGAAATAGTCATGGGATCATTTGTGGCTTTTCCAGTGCTGGAGTTGCTTTCTAGACCAGTTGTCCTTAGTTGTATCTCACAAACACTTGTGAGATCCACCAAGAGCTGAGTCAGATCTCACTTCTATGTCTAAGCATTGTGAAGGAAAAAGCAAGAAGGAAACATAGAGCCAGTTAGAGCTGAAGGGCAAGTACGTGGATGGTAGTGGCACCTGGGGAAGGTTTGGGAGGAAGAGATCTGGTCTTGAGGAGAGAAGCACCATGAGGATAAGGTCGGGGGGGGTGGCACTGTACCCCTGCTGCCAAATTGTTCTGGCAGAGCTGGAAAAGATATTGCCAGATAAAGAAGTTTCTTCCTATTCACCCAAGAAACGTCCCATGCTGGGAATAGCTCCAAAGTGTTGAACCGTTGGTGTATGCAGTTGAAACATCAGGGAGAAGGGGGAGAGTGGAGGGTGGAGGTCTGTGTAGTCTAAATGTAGTCCTCATTAAACTCAGGATTTCTACTCACTTTTCATCCTTACCTACTGAGCACAAGCAATATTGGACCATTGCAATATCTACCTATATAGCTAATGCTCAATTGCAAGACTCTCTTACTTTGGTTCTCTTCTTTTGCCCAAGATTAAGCACTAAATCAAAGGCAGGCCCAGAGGTGCTGTAGAAGCTTTTAAAACCAGGTAATTTTTGTTTAGGTAATAATCTCTGTGCTTTCCTCTTGCTAACTTGACCTTTTGCTATGATAATGGACTATGTCACGTGTCGGATGAAAGCACTAGTCACCTTCCAGTATCTGAAGGGGAACTACAAGAAGGCTGGAGAAGAACTTTTTAAGAGGGCTTGTAGGGATAGGACAGGGGGTAATGGCTTCAAAATGGAAGAGGGGAGATTTACATTAGAAATTAGGAAGGAGTTCTTCTATGTGAGGGTAGTGAGACACTGGCACAGGTTGACCAGGGAAGCTGTGGATGCTCCATCACTGGAAGTGTTCAAGACCAAGTTGGATGGGACTCTGATCAACCTGGTCTGGTGGGAAGTGTCCCTGCCCATGGCAGAGGTGTTGGAACTAGATGATCTTGAAGGTCCCTTCCAACCCAAACCATTCTGTGATTCGCCACTCAGTTCTCAGTGCCTGACTGAATACTCCATTAAGTGATTTGAGAAGTGCTGAGCTTCAAATCTTTAAATCACCTGCAAAGAAAAAAAAAAAATAAAAGGAAAAACTGTTCTCATGATGTACAGCTTTTACATAGGTACAGCAAGATCAAACATAAAAAAAAAAAAGAAATTTTGAATGTGTGAGAAACCCCAGAGTCTGTAAACTTTAAAAGAGAACATCAAAGCCTGATCTTGCCCATTACATTGGACGTTAATATAGAATTACCTGGAGGTCCTTATAACAGGGCTATCGTAATTACATTTCTAATATAAGTTAAAAGGACCTCATTGACAGCTGTATTTAAAATTCATTTTAGTAATGAGAATGAAGTGTTTCTAGCTCTGTCTACCCAGCATACCATCACATGCAGATGTTTTTGCACTCTTGACTTGAGTATCTCTTAGGTTTTCTTCATTTTCAAGTGTGATTTTTGGGTTGCTCTACAAATCACATGAAATAACATAGTTTGTTGATAACAAAAGAATGACTTGTTCTGATATGATGGAGCTCGAGAAACCAATTTGGGCTGTACCTCCACTCAAACCCATCAGAGCTACAGGTGCATGTTCAGATCATAGAATCATAACATTGTTTTGATTGGAAAAGACCTTTAGGATCATAAAAGTCCAAAAGTTAACCTAACACTGCCAAGCCAAACACTAAACCATGTCCTTGAGCACCTCAGCTATGTATCTTTTAAATCCCTCCAGGACTGGTGACTACCACTATCCTGGGCAACCTGTTCCACAGCTTAACAACCCTTACAGTGAAGTTTTTCCTCATATCCAGATCACAAGCTTTGCCAGACTTGGGTGCATTTCCTCATCCTTTAGGCTTTAAGAAGGTGCTTTCTAATAAAGGCGTATTTCTGTCACTCTGCAATTTTAATGGCTAGCTATTCCTTATTTCCTTTGGAGGATGTTTCTGCACAGAAGTGATATCATTCATCTTGGGCAACAAAATGTAATTCTTCTTGCTGGAAACTCTTTTACGAGACTGTAATCAGAAATGGGCTGACAGCAGGCCAGTAAACAGCTGTGACTTTTATCATGAAGGGAAATTGACAGGAAGTCCCTACAGATGTTGGTTTTGTGGAAACAACAATAATAATAATAATAATAAAAAAAAAAGGCGGCTAACTACGTGGTTTCTTTGAAACATTATCCATCTCCTTAAATTCCCCTGGCTTCCTAGCTTGCTTTCTGATTTCCTATACCTTGGGAAATGAATGCCTTAAGTTTAGCTTTGAAAGATGTTCTGAAATCCCATTATAGAATCATAGGGTGTTTTGAGTTGGAAGCAACCTTAAAAATAATCTAGTTCCAAGCCCCCTGCCATGGGCAGGGACACCTCCTGCTAGACCAGGTTTCAGGTTGGAGTTATTAACCCCTCTACTTTCAAATAAGCTATTTTCATAACTGCAATAGTAGAGTTGTATTTTGTATCTGGGTCAGATTCAGGCATGAAATTGTTTATTAAGAGTTGAGCATGTGGTTAGCAATGTCATGACCTCCTGCTTGTGAGGAATAGTGAGTCAGTGAGAAAATCCATGTCCAAAGTTCAAATCTTGGGAAAGCAAGACCTACACAGGAATACTGCTGCTTCAGATGCACCTTTGCTAAGTCTCAAAGCTGACATTTAAAAAAAAAAAGGGAAAAAAAATTACTTTTATCTTTTATTACTGCAGCCTTTGCAAAAGGTAAAGTCCTGCCAGACCGAGTGCTGGGAACAGCCTTTCCCCAGCCATAGGCTGTGCTTAGCACCTCACAAAGTCATCTCAAAAATGAAATATAACCAAGTGCTTCTCCTCCAACCAGATAAAACAAAACTCTGGTAACCTAAATGTCCTTTGAGTGAACTTGTTAAATGCAGAAGTAAAATTAAGAGTTTTTTCTTATTTCTGTATGTATTTCAACCTCTTTATTATTTTTAAAGCAAGTAGATCTTTATCATTGCTTGTTGTCCAGGACAGCTACCATCTATTGCTCCTGAAAGTGGAAAAAATATTCAGACTTCTCAGGCTAGAAATAGCAGATATAAAGGCTGGAAGCAAGCGGTCCTGTACCTTCCCTTTCCTGATGTGATGCAGAAGGGTTGGCGATGGTTTCAGCTGAGGGCATACACAGAGGTAGGAGTCTCTTGAGTGAAGGGCCCTTTTATAGCAAGTCTCTTTGAATGCCTTCAAGCATTTTCCAGTATTGCTTTGAACGTGGATGAGGGAAAGAAATTCAAATGTTTGTTTTACCTGCAGCATCTCCTGTGTCATTTAATAGAGGAGCTGAACATAAAAAAGCTGAGCTCTAGGTGTGTCAGGGGCCTTATTGTTCAAGATGTCAACAGCAACCACTGATAATGAATTCCCCTTTTGAGTAGGTCAATGTTGGATGTCATAGCTTGGCTTGGAAAGAAATAATCATACTCACCTGAGCTATTTTAAAGTTTTTCTATTTTTTCACAAGTTTTAGTGGATGGAAGTGCTTGGAAGATGAGCATTCCTAGTAGAGGGCATCACTTCTCCTGCTGGGGCTCAGGGAAGGCTTATCTGTGTTGCTTCTTTGGAGATGGCACAGGGAGGGTACTCAGAGATAAACATTAATGGGATAATTGTTAGAAGAGGGCTTGAAAGTGCATCTTTAATGCAGGACTTTCCCAAGATTTTTGAAACTAGTTCTGTTTAAAAATAAATAAATAATCCAGGGATGTGTTCAAAATACATCCCTTTCTTCAAAAGCATGAAGAAAGCATCTGGATTGGGTTCTACTCAGAACCCCATTTTTACAATGGAAGTGGTTTTTTTCAGAGAACTTCGATCTATACACCAGTAGTCATTTAGAATCATAAAGTCTACCTTACAAGGTCCTAAATCACTGTGAAATTAGTGCTTGTTCCCCTGTTCCTGCAATGCAAAGCTCCAGTATCAACAGATAAGAACCCATAGCAATTTGGGGCAGTGGAGGATTCAGAATCAGACCTGCTGGTGAGGAGAAGATACTTTCCTCGCTCTGAAAATTAATAATCTAGAAAACCACTCGATTTTGGAAAGCATTATCAACCTGTTAATAGTCAGCACTCGATAGCTCCAGTCTTTATATGCCCTGTATTTATTTGATATAATGTGTAGCATTATCTGGCTTTTCCATTAGAGAAGAACTCATACCCAGCACCTGTTTATCATATTTATGCATCTAATAAAACATAACATGGCCAGCATAGACCTGTTGTATTTCATGCTTTCACTGTTTACCCTCAGTTTCTATGGGAACCGGGCCTCTTATGACAATAAAGAGATGAAAAGAGGTCTTAAAAAACCTAACTCCCTCTGCTGAATTGCCAGCGTGGTATACCAGGCACAAACATGCTGAGAGCCAAATAAACCAGGAAGGGAAAAAACACCAAGGAAAGACAGTTGATGGTAATTGAGTTTCCTCCTTCCACAAACATCTTCACTGGGTGCTTTTATGCTTTGAAAATCCATGTGTGATGCTTAAAAGTTAGGCTTTCATTTTTCCAAGGAGGAGATAACAATTTACATTGCTTGCCTTTATGGATGTTTTAGTGCAAAGTGCTCCATTGACAATAAAAATAATAATGATAATAGTAATTTAAAAAATAACCAAACCACACACAAAACACCTTCTGCCTTCGGTTTAATTCGTTACAGCTCGTGAGTTGTAAACTTAATGTTCATGTGCAATTCCAGTTCCTATATTCATGCTCTACGTCATATATTACAGTATATCATTTAGTATCCGCTGCTTCAGTATCTGTTGGTGAATCAAAGTGATTAATGTAGATGAGCTGAGAGAATTAGTGGGAAGTACCTGGAAAAACATTTTGGACATTTCTGGCAGCACCATGGTGTGTAGATGAATTCTTTACAAGACATTTACATGACAGTCTAACTTGGAAGAATATGAATGTAAAGCTTTGAATACAGTGTCTATGGCTATGCTAAAAATGTAAAGGTAAATTTGACATCACTGGCTTTCAAGGCTGTACACACACAGAAAAAAAGGGCTTTTGAAACAGTGTGTTTTAGAAGGGCTAATACTAGTAAGACTTAAAAATAGTTCCTGAAATACATCTGTCATTTAATGTTCAGGTACATCAAGGCGGCACTTGTTCACTTGTGTGTTCCTGAATATCATCTAGAAATGTCATTAGCAGTGAGGAACTCCTCACATATGGGATGCTAAGTAGTATTATCTTGGTATTCAATGTCAGGCTTGATGAGACTGAGCAACCTGATCCAGTTGAGGATGTCCCTTCTTACTGCAAGGGAGTTGGACTAGATGATCTTTAGAGGTCCCTTCCAACCCAAGGCATTCTATGATTCTATTGTTCTAAAATATGTCTCAGTGTTTATGCTTCCTGGTGGCTTTGTTTTTGCAGTAAGGTGATTTTTAGATTGTCTTTTAAAATAATGTTCAAAGGGGAAGTGGTGAGCACTTGACCTCTTAACACAGAATCTAGAAATATTTTTTTACCCATGCCAGGGAGCTGATTTTGTGGGTCTTTATTTTCAGGCATCCCTTTACAGTTGTTACCCCTGTATATATGTGTGTGTTGATCATAAAATTACCTTTGCAGTTTTTACTGAAGGTGAGACCAAATCTTTGTTCAAACTGAGTTTTCTTCCTCTTGGGTGAGGAGAGAAACTTCATTCTCCCCTTCTCCTGGGTAAATCTGTGTCACTTAATGCTGTTATTTTCCTAGACTACATAAGCATGACTTTCTGTCCTCAGTATTGAGGTGCTCTGCAGCCTTCTGAAATGTCCTTTTGTGCTTTGAAGCATCTTTTAATTGTCCCAAAAGGAAGTAAATAAAATAGCATCTAGATTCACTTTCTTTCTTCTCCATAGTACATTTAGGGCTTGATGTTTTGTAGATGTTTGTCAGACTAAGCAATGATGCAGCAGCCTGGTCCTTATGGTGCTGCACATCCCCATGGTAGGAGAGTACTGAGGCTCATTGGCAGAACCCTGTGGTCTCCACAAAGTGGTCTCTTTCCTCCTCCACTAAAGGCTTTGGATCTCTCCAGTGGCCTACATGTTGGAATGATGTTGACAACTTATAAAAGGTTTAGTAAACCTCATAAAGGTTTACTAAAACCATAGCAAATTCAATTTAAACAGTTGAGCTGGTTATAGAGTCTAGGTTTACCCTTCTCAAAACTGCCAGCATGCTGGGTGAGAGCCTAAGAGGAATAGAAGGTCATTTGCCTGGTGATTAGATTTTAGGACTTGTATTTGCTGTGGGCTAGGATATTCTTGGGGATCTCAGAGGGGCTGCACTGGGTATAGAAGACTTTTAGCTGATAGGATTGGTAAATCAACCATTTTATAGCATCATAGTTTGGATCTGTAGGTGGCAGAGAAGAGATGTTTACACAAAGAGGTTGACTATGTAGCAGACCCTGAGGATCCAGGTGGCAGATGTAGCCCCATCATTGTTAAGAGTCCTGGAATGAGAAATGAACTCCTGATTCAGACAGTGAGCAATCTCTTGACCCCCATGATAACCACAGGATCTGTGCTCCAGCCCCCGCAGGAAGAGCTGGAGGAGGAAAGCTGTAGCATTCTCAAACCTCCGCTGTTGAATTTAGAGAGGTCATCTGCTGTGCACAGCTCAGTCATTTTATCCACTGGACACCTGACCTTTTGGTTTACAGGAGAAACATAATCCTTCTAGTTCATCAGTGCTGACTCCCACGCACATCCGAGCGCAGGATGCCAGAGCCTGGGGCTCCCTCGCTCCTTCCCAAAGCTGGGCAGAGCTGCATCTCTCATGGTCCCCTCAGGCTTTTGGGCTTTTCCCACATGACTTACATCTGGATTTGTTCTAAATAGACACCTAACATCCATTAATGCTTATGGAGAGTTTCCAAACCGTACCAGGAAGCCTTCAAGCACAGACAAGCTGAAGGAGGCTGCTCCAAATTGCATATGTCTTTGACAAGCCTCTTGCACCTCAGTGCAGCCATAATGAGGAACCACTGTTAAAACCAAGGATTGGATAAAAAACACCGGAGAAAGGATTGGTTGATGCTGCTGCAGCACAGTGACATCAACAGCAATATAGCATGGAAATACACACGTAAAGATGACCTAGTAGGAAACAACTGTGCTTCCAGGAGATGCATAGACCTGATGTTTCAGAGACTATATTTTTAGGTCCCTTGGGATGCAAAGGAGCATCTCCAGCCAACATCTCGCTGCTTTTTGGAGAGGTCAACCTGTAGATGAATAGAAACCATAGGGGAGGTGAGGGAGCAGAATATTTCAACACAGCCACTTGCTCAACAACAGTGGCTGCTGTGAGCGTTGAAGGCTTCAGGAGAAAAGCCTTTTTTTCACAGCCTTTCAGTTGATACAGGCTTGTCCTTCCCTTTGTAAACCCAGGGGAGAGTTTGGGCCTGTTTCGAGTCCCATCAGCTTTGGAAACACCATGACTGCTGGCAAAAGGGCTAGTGCAGGTCTTGTGTAGTCACGTGTAGAAAGCATCAAAACACGCTCTACTAGAAAATAAACACGCTCTTCTAGAAAATAAACACACCAACCATGTATTTTTATGCCATAATAAGATAAAACACTGCTACCTGTTTAAAAAGCTAATTTTTTATTTAGCCTTGCTAGATGTAGGCATTCCTAATCCCCGTGTATCACTTACAAATAAGTTCTGACCCTCCCTGCCTTGCCTGGTGTTATTACTCAGGGGTCGGAAGCATTCAACACTGAAGTGTTCAACAGCAGAATTTCATAAAATTACACTTGTTTCATGTGTAGCTGAGTTCAGGCCTTTTCTAATTCATTTTCAGGCAAAGGGAAGATAATTTGAAGCTGCCACTGCTAAGTCCAGGGAAAGAAGGCAGTGTTATGGTTGGACTCAATGGTCTTAAAGGTCTTTTCCAACTAAAAAAATTCCATGATTCTATGATTGTCTCTTTGGGGAGTTTTGAGTGACAGCATAGCCATTAGTAGGGGGGAAAGGCAGCATGATGATCTTTATCAGATACCACAGGTTTGGCTCTGTAGTTCTTCCAGGGAAGTCACTACTTACCTTTTGGTTCCATATTTTTTTTATTATTTAAAAAATAACTGTTATTAGGTCTCTCCATCCTCTTGGTGAGCAGCAGTTAGATTTTGTCATTTATTAAAGATGCTGAAAGAGGAAGGAGAAAAACCTGCTCATTAAAGGAAGTGTGTGACACTCCTTGAGAAGAGAAATGGAGTTCTGGAAAGTTATTCTGTATGGACTCACCACTGGGTGATGCTGGAGAGGTGTTTGCAGTACAAGAAATCCTTGCTGAGATTCGGGCTTTGTGCTGTATCATGGAGTAGGGGGCATCATTCCTTTATAACCGCCCAGGTTTTTGTTGGCATAAGCATCTCTGGGTATCCCTGTGCCTCAAAGATACTTAAGAGTGTAATGAAAGAAACTTGGATTTATTATGTTAGTAGAAATGGTGGCACAGTCCTCCTCTTGTGTGGCAAGAAAGATGCTAAGCAATGTTTCCTGGTCCCAAAGCCCTTGTTATGGAGCCTCCCATAAGGTTCATGACCACAAGGATTGTTTTGGTGTGCAAAACTCTGCTCCTTCATGTAAAACCTTTGCAATAGCTCTTGCAAAGCCATCAAGCCTCAAGAGGTTGCAAGAGTATTCAAGGAAATAACGCTACATGTTTGCTTTGCTTCTCCATGTGCTTTCTCATGGCTATCCTCCAGAGGAGATACTGAGGAAGTTGGACATTTGACCTGATCTCAGGCATCACACAGGTGATCTGGTTCTTGAATAAGTCTCCTGGTGTATCTTAATTTTACAGATAATGAATCAGATATAGAGCAATTAAGACAATTAACCAGAAGTCAGAAAAAAACAATCAGGCAGAACTGGAGCTTGCACCATCCTGTGATGTGACTGGCAGATGGACACAGAGTGAAAACAGCTTCACCTGCAGAATTACTTCTCATTTAATGAGCTAACACGGGGTCATTATAGCAAAAACAAGAAAATCTTGACATTTTTGGTTTCAGTTGAGAAAGAATTAGTCTGTAAAACTCATGTACTTAAATGTGAAGAAGAGTTCCTTATAGCAGACCGTGTTCAGCATTACCCCAGATATTAAGGATTTAGCACCCAAAAAAGGAGATTTTAGTGAAGTAGTGTCTCCCTTTATTAACTAGATGTTTAAAATGCCAAAAGGTAGACAGTTTTCAGGGCAGGGAGTCCCAGCTTGCTCAGTCATTATTGGCATAGAGGCATTTCCCTTTGACCAGCCCTGTTGTCTTTCTCTCCATGTTTCCCAGCAGGGTTCTCTCTGCACTGGGGTGCACTAGAAGGGCACAGAGGTACCAGCTGCTGTAGGTTTGTGCAGAGGCAGGCTGTTTTATTCTGCTCCTTTCCCTGACACTGTCTTGATGATGCCTGAGCACTGAGTGGATTCTTTCATGTGTAAAAACTCTTGAGGCGTAACGGTCATCTTGGAGGTTCTCTTTTGACATTAGACATTTGGTGGTTTTTTTTCCTGTGTGTATCAGTTAATCACAGTTTCATTTCATCTGACACTTTATTGGCAAGTCACTGTAGAATTTCCTAAGGTGCTTCTGCAGCTCTTCATGGGTCACTCTGTTTTTTCTGCTACTCTACTACATTAAGAGCTTAATGACAACAGAAAACCTCGGCGGTCCACTGTTGAACCCTTATCCATGTGAATTTTAAATGAATCAAACAGCACAGGTCCCAGCACAGCACCCCACAGGTTCACAGGTGATAGGCCTCCACTCTCTGAAGCAGTTACTTCTCCACAAGTAAAGACCTTTCTTTTTATCTCCTGGCAGCTTCAACTCTTTAATTGCCTTTGCTGGGGAACCCTCTGAGATTCCTTTTGGAAGCCAAGTAATCTCCATCAAACAATCCACCTTATGCATGACCCTTTCAAGAACTCCAGTATGGCCTTTATGGAAGACAGTATATCAATTTTTTTTCTACCCTTGGTGATAGTTTTCACTAATAAAGGTACAGACAATACAAGCCATAGCTCCTGAGACCATATTTGTAAGCCTTCAAAAAGATTTTTATTGCCTTCTGGGGAAAGGAATGAGGACGTCAACAGCACATAAGTACGATATATTTGTTCTAGGACAGGTAGATGAGGAAAAGAGGGG
The DNA here is from genome assembly GCA_027560015.1 of Chloroceryle amazona. Lineage (NCBI taxonomy): Eukaryota > Metazoa > Chordata > Aves > Coraciiformes > Cerylidae > Chloroceryle > Chloroceryle amazona. The sequence goes on along the minus strand of JANHFX010026973.1, from coordinate 49,799 downwards.
ACCTTGGAATGCTGCAAGTAATGCAGGAAGCAGAGGCAAGGGGGCGCTGTGAGGGGAGTTATTGAGAAAAGGAGGAGGAAGACCTGGAGAAAGGCTTGGATGATGAAAAGCTCAGCATGAGCCATTATTGTACAAGCACAGCCCAGAAAGCCCCAACTGTTTCCTGGGCTGCATCAAGAGAAGCATGGCCAGCAGGTCAAGGGAGGGGATTCTGCCCCTCTGGTCCGCTCTGGTGAAACTTCACCTGGAACAGTGTTCAGCTGTGGAGTCCCCAGAATAAGAGGGACGTGGACCTGTTAGAGCAGGTCCAGAGGAGGGCCACAAAGATGATCAGTGGGCTGAAGCACCTCTCCTACAAGGAGAGGTTGATAGAGTTGGGGTTGTTCAGTCTGGAGAAGAGAATGCTCCAGGGATACCTTATTGTGGCCTTCCAGTATCTGAAGGGGACCTACAAGAAAGCTGGGGAGGGACTTTTTATGAGGGCTTGTAGTGACAGGACAAGGGGTAATGGCTTCAAAATGGAAGAGGGGAGATTTAGTACAGAAATTAGAAGAAGCTTTTCACTCTGAAGGTGGTGAGACGCTGGAACAGATTGACCAGGGAAGCTGTGGATGCTCCATCACTGGAAGCGTACAAAGCCAGGTTGGGTGGGTCTTGAATCACCCTGGTCTAGTGGGAGGTGTCCCTGCCCATGGCAGGAGAGTTGGAACTGGATGATCTTTAAGGTTCCTTCCAACCCAAATAAACTGGGAATATTGCAGTTGGTTTATGAACATAGTGATGTTGTCTTGAAAGGATGGAGTTACTCATAAAAGCAGGATTGAAAACAGTAAGCTTAGAAGAATGGCTCCTGAAAGCAAGGCCTTGCTGAAGCTGTTTTAAACATATGGGTGTACGTCAGTGAGCTGAAGGATTGCCTGTGGAAATGTGGGGTCTTCCTGCCCTCCAGTGGAAGTATGGAAAAGTGCCTGTCAGAAGTTGTCTTGGTTGGAAAAGGGATGGGAGCCTGCAAAGGGCTGTTAAGAAACTTCCAGGAAACTCATTACTTCTGATCCAGTGTTGCCTGACTTACTGTTAGTGTTTCTCAACAGAGCCCCGCTGTCCTCTCTAGGTTCGCCTGCCTATAGGTGCTGGTATGCCCATCATTAGCTTTACTCAAATTTTCCAAATCTGGGGCATGAAACAAAGCAGATGAGGCGTAGCCAGTGATGCTTCGGTGCTGTAGCACGGGAGCATGTCTTGGAGGTGTGTTTTGGGGAGAACTCACCCATGCATGTCACAGTCAGCTCCTGGCATGCCATGAGCCCATCTCCAAAATGAGCTAAGTACATGGGAGTTGTGTTAGAAAACATTTTCCTCCATTAGAAGAGAGGCAAGGGAGTTGCTAAACTGCTGTGATGTGAGGAGTCTTGAGCCTTCCAGCTTGCTTATATTCCTGAGATGAGATGGCTTGCATCGCTTTTCCAGCCCAGGAGTTATCTGCAGCAGAAGAACATTGGGGTTAGGGTGGTTTGTTTGGTTCCTTTTTTCTTTTTTTTCCTCTCTCTAATTGGCACATGATAATATTCCAACATTGACAAAGCACTTGTAGTTTTGTCCTGTGGTGAATTTAGGATTAGCAACAGTGAGTGAGTGAGAACTATGTTTTTTTCCTCATGTTAGGCACCATGTGTTAAATAAATGTCTGGTAAAAATGTCCTTTTATCTAGTTGAGACAAGTCATAAGATTGAACAGCTCATCTCTCACCATGTAGAACACAAACAGGCTTCCAGATCAGGCACCAGGCGCTGCAAAACACAACCCTCTGGGTTTTTTAACACTATTATACATTATAAGCAGGGGCCTTGAGTTTCTCAATTTATTCTGGTTATAGACAGATACATTGGAAGTACCAATACTGGAGGGACCTCGCTGCATCAAGATGTAACTAACCCTGCATCCTGTCTCTGACCCTGCTTAACAGCAGGTATCCAGGGCAGAGAATAAGAGCAAAGAGATGCTTATTGACTTGTGATCCACCTGTCTCTGGTGATTAGGGACTTGGGGATTCCCTGCATGTAAATGCTGTTGATAGATTTAACCCTTGGTGTTTTATTCTTTTTCCCCTGAATCTGCTTAGCTGGCATTGTCAAGTTTTAGACCTTTGGCATCTCCTACCCAAGATGTCTCTTTCACAGGAGGAAAATCCTAACGTCGTCCTTCATGGAACAGACCTGTGCTCCTTACCATCCCACTTCTTAGTACCTTTTCCAGTTCCACTCTATAGGTTTTGAGATGGGAGAGGGTATAAAGATGCATGAGTCACACATTACTGCATGCGTAAGACCAGGCTATTCTTTTATCAGGATTATTATTAATTATCAGAATATCCTTGATGTTAATCACTGCATTTCTACAGGTTTTCAAGTGAATGTCCTAGTTTATCCCTTGGTATCTCTGTATCCTTGTGCAATTTTTCACCTTGGGCTTTTGATGCTGTGTTTCATCATTTAATACCTTTGACCAATGTCATTTTACATCTTCCCCCTCCCCTTTTTACGGATCATCTATAAAGATGCTGAGCAGTAAAGATTTGAGCACTGCTGGCCTCCATCCATTCGGAAAACCAGCCATTTATTACTGTCTGCTGTTTCCTATTTTAACCTTTTTTTAATCAATGCTAAGACCTTTCTTCTTATCTCATGGCATCTTAATTTTTCTAACAGCCTTTCAAACCTTGTCAAAGGCCTTTTGGAAATCCAAGCCAGCTGCATCAACCAGATCTGTCCTGCCCATGTGCCTGTTGACTCCTTCAAAGAACTCCAGTGGACTTGTGAAGCATGTTGGCTCTTTCCCAAAGAAGTCAGATTTATCCATGTGTCAACTAATTCTGTTAGGACAGATGTTGGGCTTAGTCAAGTACAGTGCTCTGGATCACATCAAAAAGCCACTTCCATCCCTCAGCAAGCAGAGCTGGTTACAAACCACAGTTAGTAGTTCACCTTGAGTTCATGCCAGAGTGCTGGGTGAACACCATCTGGGCCTGGAGATGGGTTAACATTCCTTTGGTGGACTTGGGTACCCTACTGACACTTCAATTGGAGGCAGTTACTCTAGTGATTCTCCTGGGAACAGAGATTGTGGTGGGAGGGTATCCCTAAGATCTTCCATGTTAAACCTAGGGGTAAAAAGTGCACTGAGCTTTTCTCATGTGGCTTTCTTCCTCTCAGTGTGCACTTTCTAGAGCATGAGCTTCTGGAGGCCCTACAGCCTACAGTCAGGCTTCTTGATGCTGATGTGATTGAGGAAGATTTATTGTTTGTTTTTAAGCCTTTTGAAGTTGTTACTTGCTTTTTGTTGTTGTTGTGCCTTATGGTGTTTTTCCTTTCAACCGGACAGGGTTTGATTCTTTTTTTTTTTTTCTTCTTTTCTCTTTATTGATTTGTTTGAAAGCACATTTGAAGGATGCCTTCTTGCTTTTAATGTCTCATCCTGCTGTTCAGCCACACCAGCTTCCTTTTGACCTACCCTAAGTCCACGTTTGATAGATGGTATGTTTGCTATATACTCCCAGATACCTATGTGCTGCTGCTAAGATTTCATTCTCTTTATCAACTCTTTCAACTACTCATTGAATTCCCTTTTTGAATTCTTAAGTGCGAGAGTGGCGCTTTTATTTTAAGCCACTTTTCAGATCGCCAGCCATGTTACATCTCAGTACATTGTGGTTTCTATTACAGGGAGATTTTAAATGGATTTGCCTGTCATTCAGCATCAAATCACAAGTTTGTTTTTTTTTTCTCGGGCCACCTGATTAGCCATCTCCTAAATCTTGACAGTTCTGCAGTAATGCTTTGGGAGGTTTAGTTTGGTGACCCCACTGTGATTAGTAGTTCTCACTGGTGATCTGTGGGCATTTGGGGGGAGCCACTGGATTAAGAGACTATGATTCACCCATCTGCTACAGCACCTTCTCCAGATCCTATCGCTTATGGGTCTACTTGTGACTTTGTAAGAGACTGCAGGAAACATTGCAGAAATGTCTCTGGGCAGCCCTTGGAGAAGGGACGCAAGTTCACTCAAGGTACTTTTTAGCAGCCGTCAAGATGGAAATCATCTAGCAAGTGATCTATTTCCTAGACAATTAGGGTCATTTGAAAAAGGAAACAAGGGCACAAAGCGCAGAGGCATGCTATTTGACAACTCTTCCCATAGGAGCAGACATGGGGAGGTTTAGGTGCCAGGGGAAGTTTAGGTTGGATATTAGGAACAATTTCTTCCCCAAAAGGGTTTTCAAGCCCTGGACCGGGCTGCCCAGGGCAGTGATGGAGTTGTTGTCTCTGGTGGGGTTTAAAAGCTGCAGAGATGTGGTACGGAGGAACATGGATTAGTGGTGACCGGGTCATGCTGAGTTATTGGCTGCACTTGATGATCTTGAAGATCTCTTCCAAACAGAACGATTCTATGATTCTATGAAATGTGCAATAAGTAGTGAACATGCTGAGTTGGACAAATAAGTATGTCTAACATCAGTGATATATTGATCTGTCCTCCACATTCTTTAAAAAGATCTAAGAGAAGAAAATTGCAGCCGAGTGTTTTTGATCTGAGTGTTGGTCTTTACTTATGCAGGCTACACGGGCCTACATTAAGGCTGGAGGCAAAAGGGCCATTTAGTGTTTATGTGCTTAGATGACCTGATTTAGGATTCACAGGATCTAATTAGCAGTTTGCAATTAGATTGTGAGATTTTGTGAAGCAGAAAAGCAATGAGCAGAACTAACTGTGATTTGATCAATTTCAAGCTTGACTTTTCCCTGAGATGACATCTCACCCTCCAAGGTTGTAGCATGGCCATGGCTGTTCCCCAATGACTCCCAGAAAATTGCCATAAAATAACTTCAGTGTTCTTCTGTGGTACATAGCAGCATCTTTGAACCACATTTGGTAGCAGGGATTTACATACCTTACAAAGATCATTTGGAGTTTTAATGTGAAATTGCTTTTTTCCTGACTACTTCTTATAAGCGTGGGTTTTCCTTGGTGTTTTCCAACAGGAAAATATAAGGGATCTGTAGATAAATCCTCTGAAGTCAATGAGAAAGGTGAAAGGAAAAACTCTTGATGTCTTATCTTCCACAGGTATTTTCTTCTCTGCAGATCCAAACTGTGAGTGCTCCCATAGAATTAAATATTGCTGAGTATACCCAAATTACAGCAGATTCAGTTGGTAAATCTAGTAATTTAAACACAAATTTTATGTTGATAGTGGCCCCTGGTCTAGGAAGTTATACAGCCATGAATATGCTATAGGCATATATGCTGCAACCCAGCAACATAAATCTGGTATTTTATTCTGAAAGGTCGCTGCTTCAGATTAGCATGTGAGGAGGAGAGAAATGTTCCAAGAAGGCCATTAAGGCATAATGCTGTAGGGTGCTGGCATAGCAAAGAGAAAAAAGCCAGCTGAAGTGCTTATACCCATCAGCCAGGCGAGAAGAGCTGTCTCTTTGCGATGCATGTGTCCCAAGAGCATGATAAATGTTTCTTTGCAATTTGATCCTTACCTCATACTTCTGGTGTAGTGAGGGCAGCTGTAGAAAAATAAAATAGGTAAATAAATAAAAAATATTAAAAAACAAACAAAACTCCCAACCAAACAAAAAATCAAGAAAACCCCAACAGCTTTCTTAGAAGGGGGGATGGAGTGGCCAGGACATCAAACTCTCCATGGACAAGAGTGAGCTAAAGCGTATAATAACTGCCTTTTATTTAGCAGATGTAATATTTCACCTGAATAGCCTTAAGAAACTCACAGTAAAACTTGAAAAAAACCCCATTACTTCATACCTGCTGGCATCAAAATGGGATGATGCAGACGTATTTGTAGAGGGAGGGTAGTAAACCAATATTCCTTCCACCCAGTAGGGTTGATAGTACCTGTTGCCCAAGGAAAACTGGTAGGGATTTTTCTACTGAAAATTTTCAAGGAAATGCTTTACAGAAATACATGATTTGAACATGAATTTATTTTGGTTGGAAAAAAAAAAAATCTTGATAACATTTTCAAATAATCTTTATTTTGATGTTATTTGCACTGAAATGAAGTTAAGATCTTAAGGTCCGAGTGCAGTGTTTGAGGTGCCATCAAAAATTATTTGCTTTTCCTTAAAACTTTGTTTAGTGTGGAATTTCAGTTTGTGCTGCTGCTGCCTGTCCTAGAGTCAGAAAAAAGTTACTCATATTTTATTTTTGCACTCTTGCCACCCAGGTTAACCCATACACAATGATCTTATCAGCAATTATTTTGGGTTCAGTCCCTCACTGATAAAGATTCAATGAGACGGTGTCTTTCGTCTCCAGCTTGCAACATCTAGGGCTTAAAAAAAGACCTGAAAAAAGACCCCCTCCTTAAGCAATATCTTTTAATACTATACAGGACAGGAAACCTCACCAGAGGAAGAAATACTCCACATCCTCCCTCCATTCCTTTTAATTAAAATTGATTAAAGTCTTGTTTTTGTAAGTCGGTCTATTCTGTAGAGTATCTTGTTTGAACTATTTCAGGATGTCCTTGTCACTAAGCATGTTACAGAAGCGCAAATGTTCTTTTAACCAAAGCTGAAACCAGGACTTCCTGAAGTAGGACCTTGGGAGAGAATCCTATTGGAAGCACCAGGCTGTTTCATTAGAAGCTGAAGGAGAAACACATGCATCTAGAAGATAAAATATGTTTCAATGATGACCTCACTTTGACTTTCAGTGAAAACCAGGGAAGCTATTCTCTAAACCATTCTGAGAACCTTGCATACTGTTGAGCATTATCAACTCCCTGGTCAGCTGGCATCTTACATCCCAGTTTTTTTGGTTCTTCTGTCAGAATTTTGGCTTGTTTCTGGCATGTGAGCATCATGTGGATGTGTAATAATGGCGTGCAGCTAGTCCGAGTACACTCACGTTTACACACAACCCTTTTGTCTGCTTGAATTGGAGAATGGAAGGTTGTTTTTCCTGAGCGGTTTGATTGTGAGCTCAGAACCATGGGAGCAGTCATGTGTTTTAAAGGGACTGATGCAATTCCCTGTTTTACGAGAGAGGAGGATCCCACAGCAAACATCTGAAAAAAAGGTGAAATTTGGATTTTTAGGATGGTTGTTTTTTTTCCTAGGAAAGTTGCTCTTTGCACATCCTGTGTTCAGATAAGGTCCCACTGCAATGCTCATACTGTTGCTAGACAGGAGGCACTGAAGTTGATAGACCTAAGTTGTTTAATGAGGTATTACCAGTTCAGGAGTTTAAAAATACTAGCTTTGAAGTTAAGATTTTTTAAAGAGTCTGGATGATAAGGTCTTTCTGAGCTGGTTTAACTGTCTGTATTTGAATGCATTCAATTACATTACTTGTTGGTCTCCATGCAATATCAAGTCTTCAAAGCCCCATAATTCAAACAAATCTTCTGTCTCCTTAACTACTGCAACAACTTACAGTGAGCAAAGCTTATCATGTTCGCGTCATCAGGTGCTAATCAAAAAGTAATGTGCTTGTAAAAGAGAGTGAAAAAATAATTTCTTTGTTAGACTTTTTTAACTTTATGTTACTAATTTCAGATCTCCTTCCCCTTCCAGAGGAAGTTAGAGATGCCATAGCTCTAATGTCTGTTTTAGCTGCCACTCAAATGCTCACTTTCTGCAAGAAAATCTAAACCAGGAGGTATGCTATTTCTCCTGATCTGAAAATCATTAAAGGCGAGTACACTGTGAGTTCAAGTGCTGGTGAGTCCCAAGAGAAAACCTCAGCCCCAACAACAAGAACCTGAAAAGAAGGACAGCCTTTCTTTTCAATGCAATGGTCTGTGCAGCTGTAGCTTTCAATTACATCCTCACCGCTAGCACATCGCTTTTAAAAATCCAAACGAAATCTCTCTTCATTTGGGTTTTTCAGTTGGAGGTGTAAGATGTAGATGGAAGTGGTAGCAGCTAAATCAGGAGTTAAAGCCACTGCACTGCTGACCTCAAGAGGTTGGTCTGGAAGAAGGAGACCTGAACTAAGGAAAAGCTGGGTTATTAGTTATCGTACTTTATCTCTCTATCTATGTATGTACAGATGTAGATAGATCAATATACACCTTTTGCTTTTTCCCTATTTTTTGCAAATAGAAAAACTGGAAGAGCACAAGATGAGGTTGATACTCTCCTCCTTGGTCTTCCTTGGTGCAGAGCAGCAAATCCTCATCCGCAAGTCAATCCTCACAAGTCAAGATCTGCGGGTAACACTGTAGCACCCATCCCTCCCAGGAACGGACTAGTGTTAGTATGGCAGATACCAAGCAGAAATTATGTATGGGCATACTAGCATGCCATCAGTCCCTTGTCTCTGTGAAAGGGCAGAAAACTACATTTGGATTTAGCGCAATGGCTTGTCAGTGCTCCTTAGTGAATACAGCTTGGGGCTGGGTGGTGACGGTGACCTTACCACCGATGGGAGGTTATCACAGTCATCTTGTGCTGGTACCTTTATCCAATAGGCTGCTGTCTTCGAATGGCGTTTTCCTGCTTTCACTGCCAATGGAGATGTCCCAGAACAATTTTGTGATCCTGTATGTGTGAACAAGCTAATAAATTGCAATCATGTGGCAGAGCTTGAAATGAATTTGCTGTAGTGGCATGTGATTGACAGTAAAATAGGTAAAGAAGTTGTCTTTTTCTTGATATTTCTGTTTGTAGCAATGCCAGTATTTATCTGAAGTTGGAAATTAAAAGGTTCATTTGCATGTCAGGAGAGGGTCAAACATCTGGTACCTGGAGGAAGAAACACAACGCATAGGCATTTCCCATGCAGAGGGACGGTATTTAGGAAATAGTTACTCTCTGCTGTCATTGTTCTGCCCGAGTGTAAATTTTGGGGTGAGGACTTTCCTTTCAGCTAATACAAGTCCATGGAGAGCTGAGAATGCTCTTAACCTTTCAGGACCAGAATTTTTGAGAAGTCTGATGAGCATGTTATGGTTTTCCCCAACAGGGTTTTGAGTTTATAGTTTTGAGTTTTTGAGTCTTGGTTTGTAGGGTTCTTTTATCTGCAACAGTTTGCCAAGGGACATCTCCGCCCCTTGCAAAGTTTACTGACCCAAATAGTTCGGTATTTATTTGGAGGGAATGCTAGATAGGAAGGGGTTTGCATGTGGGGGGGGACCTCTGAGAGGATGAGTGGCAAAACACCATAAAGAAATACAGATTTGCTCTCAGTTCCTCTCAAGAATTTACTTTCAGGCATTCCCAAGCTCTGGATCTTGCTGGTTGTGTAAAATACACTGTCTCTGTGCCATTCTTCTGTCTGTTGCCTGAATGTGGCTAAGTCTTCTGAGCCCCACTCAAACAGGGCACAGTTGAAGGTAAGGATCTCACATGGACGTAACATGAGGTGCTTTTTATTTCACTTTCACCCATATGACCATTCGTAGATTTCCAAAATCACTCAGAACTCTGTGAGCCTGAGCTTTTTGGAGTCATTTGAGCAGGTGGGAAAGAGGGCTGGCCAGTGCAGAAGGGATGGCATGGGAGCCCTACTACCATCTGCTGCATCTGCTCCTCCTTACATAGCTATCAGATAATGAGGCTTCTTCATTACATTAATTCAATCCACGTCCTCTGCTGCTTTTCATTCACATTTGGAATTGCATCTCTGTCAACTCAATAGCAGGAATCCACTCCAGAATGCCTACCAGGACCTCAGGGTACAGGGCAGGCAAGCAGCAGCCAGGTGCCATGAGTAGACCAGACCCAGGTGGGTTATTTCACCAGGGCTAAAATATGTGTGTTCAGATGTGTAGAAATAAACAGTGACAGAATTGAATATTTGGGGCAATTTTTCATTTATCACACATTTATTTTTTTCAAGTGCTGCATCAGTTGAAGCAGAGTGCTGAGAGAAATGAGCTGTATATTAAGAATCAAGTTGTATCTAAAGAACCATAAGGTGGTAGCCTCTCTTCTTTAATGGACACAGAAATATGGTTTCCTTTTATGATTCACACACACTCCACCTGTGGCCCTTCCACATGTGTCTTGGCTCATTTCAGGTGTGCCTTCTTGCAGTCTAGGTCTTATCACCATCCAAGTATTGCAACTCACATTATTCTAGTCTTTGAAGAGATCCCTGCAGAAGTGCACCACCTCAACCATGGGTTATGCAGTGATCAGGCCAGCTGACAAAACTGAATAGATGGCCAACAAAATAGCTGTTAAACATCAGGTGTCTGTCCCCGAGGAAGGCTCCAGTTTGGGTTTATGTACCCAAATTGGTTATGTTTGCTCTTATCAGGGAGTTGGTGGCTGGTTACCATTTGCTTGCAATTTACATCTAGTTGGCAGTGTGCAGGTGGAAAGAAGCCAAGTTTTCTATCAAGATGACAGTTTGGCAACAGATGTCTGATGTTTCCCAACACATTTAGCTTGTGCGATAGGAATCATGAGGTAGTTCGGTAAAGCTGAGCAGTTGGCTGATTGCAAACCTTCACTTCTCGTGTTTTCTCTTTTATCCTTTTGAGCTGCCTAGGTAAAATGTTTGTTTGTTTTTTTTAAATTGTTTTTTTGGGAGGATTTTTTGGTATTTGTAGTTTTTGGAGGAAAAGCTTGAAATGTGTTTCAGAGTAATTGTCATCTTAGGAGGCAATCACTCATTTACATGGTTGGAAACCTCCAGCAGTGCAAGAAGCCACATGTTTTCCTCTCCTGTTCTGCATAACAGGCATTGCCCAAATGCTTGGGCTGCGGCCCCTGCACTGCTGTTTCAAAGTTACAGGACATGTGAACGATGGTATTTACTCCCGATCCCCCTGATAAATCTGGTTTCTTTCATGTGATTCCTGTCCGTGCCAAAGAGGAGGCTGAATCAAGGCATTTTAATTAGCAACTCCTTAGGAGTACGTATTTTATTTGGAGGGAGAGAAAGAAATGGTGGTCCCAAGCCCCAACTCTTCTGTAGAGGAGTGCTGATATACATTAGGGTAGGATTGTTACTGAAAGCCAATCATATGAGTGAGTTTTCAGTAGGTACCTCTCCAGAAGCCTTAGAGAAGAGCTTGGTAGATTCTGCAGGATGCTCATGT
>JANHFX010026973.1:0-38615 GCA_027560015.1 Chloroceryle amazona | reverse complement strand
ATATGAGTGAGTTTTCAGTAGGTACCTCTCCAGAAGCCTTAGAGAAGAGCTTGGTAGATTCTGCAGGATGCTCATGTGACCATCACCTCCTGTCCTATTTTCTGACATCCCATATGGAGAAGATACCTCTCCTGTATAGCTACTGGAGTGGACTATAAGCTCTGTCAGGGTTGGTTTGGTTGGGTAGGTGACAAAACACAGTTTCAATAAGCAAGGAAGTCCCATTAAAAGTGCTCTGGTAGTTGTTACCTGGCCTCCCATAAACTTTTTTGAAAATCTTAGCCTTAACATTTGAAGTTCTTTTAAATGCAGAGTAGAGTTATTGGCTGGGCTTGTTGATCTTGAAGGTCTTTTCCAACTTAGATGATTCTATGATTCTTAAGCTTTGCAGGGCTGAAGTGCTTGACTTCTCTTAGTTTATAGGAATTTAATTTGAATGTGGACTGCAACCTTTGTATCTGGGAAAAAACAATTCAGAGGTGACTGTTGTTACTAAGCGTGTGAAGGTGTTGCCTGTTTGATTTTACACATGGCTTGGTTTCACTATATGTTTTGGGGATTTCTTTGGGGGTTTTGGATGTCTGTTGCACAGTATCTAGCAAACTGCATCCGATTTGTTTCGTGTGCTTCTTTGCAGTTGTGTGTATTAACTACACATAAGCAGCCGGTCATGGAGAATTAGTCAGCAGATTTCAAAAAACAATCAAAAATACATTTTTCTAAGCAAAATAATAAACACATTGTTTTACTTTAAATGCTTATCAGCAGAGCTTTCAGCTTCTCCAACTCACACAAAATTATGAAGTTGGGTTTGGAGCAGAAAATCCTGTCTCACATCAAACTGAGGGATTTGTGGGAGAGTTGGTGGAATAGCTATCAGATATGAAGGGACTGGTACTGGTATCCTGCTTGTCTTGGCAGCATTGTGCCATGTCTTACCCAGTCTTTGTCCTCTCGCCTCGCATGATGTGAACTATACTTCAGTTTTGTAGGACTTGCCTGTCTTTCAGGACAAGAGGTATTATAAGGAAAAAAACCCTTCCTCTCTCCGTGACATATGATTTTTGGAGACCCTAACCCTTCTGACACACTGCTCTTTGGCATCTCTCATCCCCTGCTTGCTCACCATTGAGAAATCCTCGTGGGGTAGTTGGTCCTCTCCCTCCCTGGGAGAACGAGAGAGCTTCCTTCTGCTCCAAAGCCTTGGTCTAAGGTACTGCAGGGCTCCTAGACCTGAAGCTTCGAATCCCTTCTTTAACTACTGAAGGAAAATTTTCCATGCTGGACATCATCTTTCTAGCAATTCTAAATCATTAAGGGTGTTTAACAGGTCTATACATTTATCATGAAAATTAGACCCATCCTGTTGCTCTGCCACCACTAAAATGATGTGTCTGCTTTGACCTAGAAGGGAATGTATAAACATGCCTTTCCTTTAGCAGAGGTTTTTTAGTGAGGGGTTTAGTAGGCACCTCATGATGAGTACAAAGTGATCAATAAGCAGCTCATCTGTGTCACACAAGGTTATCCCAAGTTCACAGCCAGCTCGCTACTTACTGGTTTCCAAAAGCGGATGCATCAGGCTGCTGTAGCCACAGGAACAAGGTCACTGAGAGTATCTGGTGACAGTATAAATAATAAAGCAGAGCTTAAGTAATTTGTTGACAGCACCCCCGAGATAAAATTGCGCTTTATTGCCCCAGATTTGGGGCTTGGTGATGTCACCTTCCACCTTTCTTGACACTTCTTTTTATTTTTGACTTTTAACTTTAAATTTGCATTTTTCTTTCTCTTTCTCCCCCATTGTCATTGCAGTTTTAAATAGTCTAAAGAAGCTGGTTTGACAGGAATAAGTCAGTAAATCAGTTCCATCCCATTACTGAATTTGAGACAGATGTGATGGGCAAGGTACATTAGAAAGATAGGCAGGTGGCTACCTAAATATGATCATGGCTAACACTATGATGTTTTATCTTTACCCTAGCACAAATGAAGCCTTCAGATGAAATAGCTGATGATGGTCTGTCTGTTAATTGCAAGATATTATGGCTAAAATTAAGTACTGTGAACTAAGGAACCTCCCCCTTTACACCCTTCATGCCTCTCTCCATAATCCCATCAACACTCTTTTCCCATACAAGTCGGTGTCACCAGCAGCCAAAGGTTGTGCATGCACGAGGACTTCTCTGGCAGCTGAATGTCAAACTTTATTGAGTGGGTGGATCCTGTTCATACATTTCCCCTCTGAGCCTTTCTAAAAATACCGTAAACCTTGACAAGGAGCTATTTTAGAGGAATCATATTCATGAGGAAGTCATGGGAAGCTTATTTTGGCAGGCTTGCATGTGTGCTATTTGCATGCTTCTTTAGTCAAGGGCTTGGTGAACTTGTGTTGTGAGCCAGTTGGATGTGGGCTTGAGAGAGAGCATCTGGATTTTGGGACCTCCTGAGTTGGGACATCTACTCCAAGTGAGTTTACAGGAGGAAAAGAAGTGAAGATACTCTTGTAGGAATGTTGATGTGACTGAAGTCATTCATTTCAGGCATTTGCACACCAGCCCGCAGCTTATCGGATCTGATTTCATAAAACCTGGCTGTGATTTCTCTCCAGGGACCTTAATGATCTTGCCACTTTTAATAAACATTTCTAGAAACTACTGCCAGCCTGTGGACAAGAGAAACTCCTATGAGAGACTTGATCTGCCAAAAATACTCAAAGACACCAAAAAAAAAAACCCACCCACAAGAAGATCAATAATGTCAAAATGTAGCATTTGCTGGGTAGCTGGAGCTGAATTGCAGTACCAGACATTTGCATTGTAGGCATGCAGTAGGTACGTTTGCTTTTCTCACTTGGAAAACCCTGCGCATCGGAGCCATGCTATAACCGGGACCAGCAAAACAATGAGTGTGACTAAAAGCAAACTGTAAGAGATAAGATGGAAATTAAGCAGGTAAAGGCTGTTCCACACTCATGCCATTCGGGTATGGTATTGCGCAGTACTCATGTTTGCACCTCTAAGAAATTTCCATTTTTTCGCATAAAAAAATCCAGATACGAAGCCGAAGCTGCCTTCTTCGCCAACCTGAAACTGTCTGATTTCAACATCATTGACACCCTTGGAGTCGGAGGGTTTGGACGAGTTGAGCTGGTAGGTAACCTTTTCTTCTTTGAAGTTTGCGTGATGTCCTAGAATAAGTCCTGTCTTACAAGTCTTTTAATTTCTCTTTGTTATTACACATGAATAACTGAAAGAAAATTATGTGATGGGATTATGTATTTTCTAATGGTTGAAGAAAGCTGAATTACATTTCCCAGTAACCAAAAATGTACAAATAAATGCTTTGCAGAAACCCAGAAGAATTAATACGCTCTAGGTTGAGAGAGGAGCACACAATTTTCCTCTCTAAGCGGTCCTGTTTATGGCAGTGGTGTTTATGGCCTTTTAAAAACAACCTGAAGAATTGCTTGGCTGTTGAATGCTCAGACTGAAAGAGCAACATCAAACCTTACTTAGCCAAAACTAAGAGTAGTGGTACAGTGCTACCTCCAAGCAGTTTCTCATGCAGGTCTAGAAGTAGTTCTTGAAACTTCTATGAAAGCTGTACGTTCAATGTTGGAACTATGACAGTCCTTCACAGAAAACTACTTATTGTTTGCAGAATTTTAGAGAAAGGACAAAATATAAGCTTGCTTTTTGCTCTGCTTGGATTTACATCTCTGCAGCACTTATTAAAACAAAGCTAGAGCAGAAGGAGACTGAAATGACAGCTATTCCATGACCTGTTTTTAATATCATGTAAATACAAAAAGTTACACCAGAAAAAGGAAGTTTAGTCAAGGTGCTGACTACAGAGGAGCTTCTGATACCAGGCACTAGTACCATATGTTAAGAACTCCTCTAAGGGGCAGTAAAGGGGAGAGTTACTGCTGCCACCACAAAACTTCAGGGAAATCCTCATTCCACAACCCTATGGGAGCCAAGCACACCCGTAGTTCTGGAATTGGAAAAACTGTTAAAATGAAGTGTTTCAGTGATGTTCTTGTGATGTACCAGATAAATTCTTTGTTAAAAGTGCAACTTGCTCCTCCACTTGATTTTTTTCTGACTTTTCCTGTGTGGATATGCAGAGGAAGAATGTCTGTGAGAGCTATGGTCCCTTTCAGGGGATTTGGTTTATTATTTACTTATTTGATATTAGCAACTGTTGGTTTGCTAAAGAGTCACAAGAGCTCACTCTGTAGTATGGGAGGGCTGTCCTTTCTCGGCTCCTTCTATACTCATTTGCTCCTGAGGATGGTTTAGAGAAGGAGTTTAACTTGGGTTGCACTCAACCTCCCTTTTTGAAGGCCCTTCACTCTCTGTTGACAACAGCGCAAAAAGCTCAGGAGATTTGTCTCCTAAATTCACATCACTGGTGGTTTCTCTGCCTACGATGACCTGTAGTGAGACATCTACTGTTTTGGGGCTTGTTTTGAATCTTGTGAAGGAGCTTGTGAGGTGTTTTTTCATTTTTAAGTTTTATTTGACACATTCTGTAAAGATCTTTGAAAATCTTGAGATGTTCCTGAGAAGATGCATGAGTTTGTCTTCATGAGGGGTTGCTTATGGGACCTTCAAACTGCACATATACAAAAGCAAATTCAACGGTTGTTAATTACTGTGGGCCAATCCTCTTCCTCTGGTTGCTCACAGAATTAATTTGGAAGCTTTAAGATATTGACAAAAACTAAATGTTACTGATGCGTGACAATTGGCAAGGTATGAGGAAGAGCAGAAGTGGATGTGCTTTGGCACTTCAACGTAGCAGATCAGAGTCGGGTAAAAGTATTTAATTATTTATTTGGAGATGTTCAAATCTCAGAAGCCTGGTTATCACCTACGCAGCTGCAGACAGGAGAGATGTTTCCATCACCTTGTAGGGTTTTTCTTCAAGGCTGCTTTAACACAGCGCCCCTGCTCTCCTAAGCAGGTAAATGCTGATTAAGGCCATTTTCTCTCATTTTTAAATAATACTAAATTACACACAGAAGGATAAGAGATATTTAAAAGTTTCACTTAACACTGGTTTTTATTATTTTTCTTTACCAAGGGAAATGTTGTTATTAAACCAAGAAAATATTATTTTTGTCCAAACTGAGCCTAGAATTATTAGCTCTTTCTTCTATCTTCTTCATGAAAAATGTGTTTTATAATTTAAGGCTAAAAAATGACCTAATACAAAATATATCACAGGAATTGACTCTCTTATTTCCTGAGTGTTATGGCAGCCCACAAATGCACAGCAGCACTGGAATTTGTTCCTGGAAAACATTCACATTTTTGCACTTTCCAAGAGTAAAACTGATCAAATAAATAAAGTATATTGCAAGGAAGAGGAGTTTTATAGCTTAACCTCAGGCGCTGTGGGCAAGCCCTGCCCAGGGCACCTCCGTACCCTTCAAGAGGGCAAGTAGTGGTGTCTGTTTGGAAACTGGACTGTCTAGGGCTTAGTTTGTGTCTTGCTGGACAAGAAGGAATAATAGTCCCATTGGTCTGCATTTCCAGATGTGGTTCATATAAATATACCCTGGTTTTCCAGCCACCTCTGTAAATGCTGGCTGTTTGGACAGGTCATCCCTTCGATGTATTCATAAACCAGTACGTGGCTTTTAGGCAAGATGGCCTAAAATCTAAACTATTTTCAGTTCTGTGGAGATGACACATGGAAACATCATTTGGTCTTGCTTTTCGAGGTAGTTTTATTTTTCGCACATCAAGAGCTGTTTCCAGCAGATTTGTGCTGATTGTATGTCATTTGCTAAGTTTTTTGATGGCTACTGGATGCCTCTTGCAACATGTCTTGTCCTTGTGGATGCCATTCTCCTTCTTTATCCCAAACTAGACTAAGCCATCAACTTTTATCCAGGCTTCTCTGGAGGAGAGAAACCCTCTGAGTAGTGCCTGTGCTATTTTCGACAGGGACCAGCTCTGCTGCTGGAATGAGAGCAAATAAAGGCTTTTGCTCACTTACAGCAGGACCTCTGCGATCCTTGGGGTTTGAAAAGCAAACAGGTGGGTTGGAGAGACCACAGTCTGCCCAGGGCTGACAGCGCCACATTCCTAGGACAACCCTCCCACGTTTCAGAGGGCTGCCAAGTAGATGCAAGCTGTTTTGAGACATGTCTCACCAAGCTGATGGACACATCCCTTAGCAAGGCAGAAGGAAAACAGTAGGAGTGACTTTTTGGGTTTTAATAACACAGATTAATAGATGCATCCACTATTTTTTGCAACTTGTCTTCTCAGCACTGTGTCAGTTGAGCAGCTTCTGTGTTGGGATCCAGGTGCCTCAATAGAACCCTGGAATAGGGAATGTCATTGTAGGTTGCTGCCACATGAAGCACCACTTAGCAGAGGACAGGGATGTAGGTCAGGAGTCCTTAGCCTTCATAAATCACCTCTCCTGAACTGTATTGGTCTTGTCTTTGTTCTTTAATTTCCTTTTAATTTAAGTCCTGTGTTTCTAATCATCTCCCAAGGTCAGTTATTTTGGATTTAAATCAAGATTATTTTAGACATCTCTGAAATAAATGTGTTGGAGTAGCTGAACACAAGGGATCAGAGTCATTATTGCTGTGAAATCAGTTCATGTGATGGTTGAGCACAGGTAGCCTAAAAATCAGGTCTATGCCTGAACACCTGCCTTTTATTGTTATATTGATTTACACAGTTATTACTTCCAACAATCACACACCGATGGGGGAAGGAGAAGATTTAAATCACTTCTGTTATAAAATTGCAAAACCAATATATTTTCTCCATATCCTATCACAAGCTTGATTGAGACTTGGTTTCAGCTGCATCTTTTTTTCACCTCTCAGGACAGACACATCAGTGAAAACCTATAGACTAACCCACCATCCCTGGATGTACACAAGCTGGGAGGGAGTTGTGCCTTCTGCACTCTGATGGGTAGCATGTGGCTTGGGACATCCTGAAAGCAGCAGGTAATAGGTAGATTAAGGACAATCTCAATTTTTAGCTCTGATTTGGCAAAAACACTTAACTGTATGTTTGAATGTCAGAGACTTTTTGCAGAAGTCAGTGGCACTTAGAGCACATATTTCAATCATAAGGCCATTGAACCTCGGGCTGGAAGGGACCGAAAGAGATCATCATCCAGGCAGAGTCAAATATACCCAACCACTTCTCAGTAGTTTTTCCCTAATTTGTTATTGGATTCATAAAATCATAAATCGTTTTGGTTGGAAAAGACCTTCACGATCATCAAGTCCAACCAATAACCCAGCACTGCTAGGTCACCACTAAACCACATCCCTCAGCACCACATCTCCATGTTTTTTAAAGCCCTACAGGGATGGGGCCTCCACCACTGCCCTGGGCAGCCTGGGCGAGGCCTTGACAATTCTTTAGTGGAAGACATTTTTCCTCATGTCCAACCTAAGCCTTCCCTGGCAGTTTCCTTGTGTTCTGTCACCTGTCCCTTGGGAGAAGAGATGAACCCCACCTGGCTCCAACCTCCTTTCAGGGACTTGTCAAGAGTGAAAAGGTCTCCTGTGATCCTCCTTTTCTCCAGGCTGAACAGCCCCAGATCCCTCAGCTGCTTCTCAAAAGACTTGCACTCTAGACCCTTCCCCAGCTTCATTGCCCTTCTCTGGAGATGCTCCAGACTCTCAATGTCCTCTGGAGTGAGGCGCCCAAAACTGAACCCAGTGCCAAGTCCAGGGGGATGATCCCTGCTGTAGTCCTGCTGGCCACAGTAGTACTGATACAGCCAGGATGCTGGTGGTCTTCTTGGTCACCTGGGCACACAGTGTCTCATCTTATGCTCTCTGTCAACCGATATTCTCGGGTCCTTTTCTATCAGGCACTTCCCAGCCATGCTGCTCCACACCTGAAGTGTTGCAGGGGGTCGTTGCCACCCAAGTGCAGGACCTGGTCCTTTGCCTTTTTGAACTTCTGACCAAGTCTTTAGGGAAGAAGGGTCCTAGGAAGTATTTTTCCTAGTATTTAACACCTCCCTGCTGCAGCCTGTAGCAGACTTGAAATACAGATGCATACAACCCTTGAGGTTGGGTTGTATGTGTTTGTCTTAAGATCATTAGCATGTAAACCTGAATAACTCTTTTTAAAAGAAGAAATGTGCTTCTTTGGAGCTTTACATCTAATTCATGCTTTCTAGACCTGTGATTGTTCTTGTTCCTCAGTCTCCAGGTGACTCTCACCTCTTTGGAGCGCTGCCCAAACCAGACACATTAGTCCAACCTGGGACTTCCTCTGCTTAGGTCTAGCTGGATAACCAGGGACAACACTTTGCCACTACAAAATGGTGTCCCTTTTTATTTCAAGTCACCACTTCAATTTATAAAAATCAGTTTGAATTCCCTTGCTTTTCTCAGAAGTGCTCCCAGCCCTCTCTGGGTTGATATTCATAGGTGCAAAGGTAATACTGGTCTTATTTCATAATCCAAGCCATTAATGAAAATGCTTTATGGACCCATATACTAGACAGACCCCCTTGAAATGCTTTTGGCTGGATGGTGGCCACTAAAAGCAGAACTCCTTTATAATATGGAGGTGAATAAAGACACGCACACAAAAACACAGCCTTAGTTTCAGCCACATTTTACTAAGGCTATGCCAGACCTTTTTAAAATGGACTCTCCTGCATTTTTCATTTTTATTTTTGTTTTAAGGGAAATCTGGCCACAGCTTATGAAGTGCAATCAAATTTATTATAGCTTCTTGCCTGTTTTGTAAACAAACCCATTAGTGAATTAATTATATGGTGAGGAAAAAAAAAGCCATATATGGCTTCCAGTGGACTGACAGATGCATAATCCAGATATTAGTGGAAATTTCCAACTGCATAGCTATCCTTTTGTTACAGCTATTACAAAGCTGTTTATTAGAAAGATCAGTCTTTCAGATCTCTTAATTCTTATTTTTAATTATCAGGAATCCTTTGGCCTCATTTCTTTTGAAAGAATGGGCATTTTAGGTGTTGACAAGTTGAAGACATTGAGATATAAGTGGGGGGTTTGAATATCAGGTAGCCGAGTAAATCCCACATTCATTTGACAACAGAACTACTGCTACGAAGCTGAGTAAAATGCTGGTTATGAAGATTAGGCCCTTTTTTCCCCATCCCTTAACTGTATTCAGGATACTCAATGATACCATCAGATGGGGCTGGACCACTGCAAAGCTATTCTTTTACTTTTCCTTTGATTTTTAATTCCTAATGAATTAAATATATCTTTTGTAGATGGAAACATATTCTCAGGGATTGTCTGTTAATGGAAAGGATGCTGTTAAATGTTGGAAAGATCAGGTGCTGTTTGTAGCCCATCAAAATATTGTTGGAGGCTGGATCAAGATATGAGCTGTTGTGCTAGAGGCCTCAGCTCCAGTTGGAGCCAGGAGTAAGATGTAAAAATAGGTGCTATATTGCAGACAGAACCAACCAGGAGTGGGTCAGGATTGTGTGTGGGGTTGGAGAGCTTAGGTCCATCTGATATCTTCAAGAAACCACAGTAGTGAGTTTTTCCATTTGGTTTTACATATTTTAGCTATATAACCCTTCTGCTGCTCTTTGCTTTTTATTGGGAATGATTTTAATGCATAGAAGAGTTTGCATTCCTTACTGCTTTTTAGCCTTTTCCTTCTAGATGTTTTTGAAGAATAATATTTACTTCTCGGCTTTATAGAAACACACAAACTTGAATGTATTTCCCAATGCCCTTGCTTATAAAAAAACTGGTTGTGCATGTTGTCAAACATAGAATATCAAGTTTCAGGTCAGGGATCTGAACATAATGGTTTTTAGCACACTTGAGTAGTTGATTAAGCAACTTTAATTGTTAAATAACTGAGCTTTTCTAAGGACTGTGCATTTTTTAGTGCATACTTTGGTGTATCCATCAAGTGTCATTTTGCAATTGGTTTTCCTGTAGTCCCATGGCACTCAGGCTGTGATAGAATATTTAGTGCTTTCCCATCCAGTTGAATCTAGACTAAGAAAATATGGTCGGTGTCATGGACAGTTTCCACCCTGCTGCCTGCTTGTGATTAATTCTTGATTCATCCTTCAGAATCTCTACTTACAGTGTATCTCAAAGACTTATTTTTTACTCTGTGATTTTTCTTTCCATCTTAGCTCTTTTTTTTTCAGTCTTATTTTCCAGCCTAACCCGGTCCAACTGCTGTGCCTGTTTGTACGCAGCAAACCCCAAACCAAAGTGATGTTGAGCATAAGCTGGAAAGCATATAGCAAGAAGCACCATGTCACCTGTTTATAATTTGGATATGCAAACTACAGTTCCTCCTTGAGCCTTGGGTTGGGACTGAAGCTGAATCTACCTTAAGGAGATGTGCAAAGTCCTTTCAAAACCCTAACAGAGAGGTCTGTGGTACTAAGAAACAGAGGCGTAAATGTGAGCAAGATGCTCCCTCGCTTGCCTAATAAAAAGAAATGCTGGCCAGAAAGCAGGTTTTAAGGCAAAGAATATTGTTATGGGGAAATCAGTTTCATCCTGGGAAAACATGCATATATTTAGTACTAAAGCACGCTGGACTTATTGCTCGTGGGGGGAGAAGTCACCGCTTTGTTCTTCCAGCCGTTCAGCTGTTGGGATTAGGAGAGCTCAGCTTGCAAGTGCTGTGCTCAGCAACAGCTGCTGCTATTTTTGTTGGTTTGAATGCATCTAGCTGGGAAACCATGGAAAATAAAGGACCTTGGGCATATCCAGCAAGAAAAAGCCTGTGCACTTTGGTTCCCAAGCACCACAGTTGAGTCGGTTATTATTTAATGTGATGCAAAGATCTAGTGTTTCATGATAGCACAGATTTCTGTCTCTGTTGTATCTGAATAATACGCATATAGTAAAATGCGCAGCTATAGAAAGCCCTTTAGAAAAGCATCTTTGTCATTACAGAGGCATCATGAACTACCACACAGGTAGTTCAAGAGGAGACATGAGCCACAAGGAACTTGTCTGTGACTCATGGACAGAAGAGCTCAAGAAGAGCTTCTGTCCGGCTCCTAAAGGCTTGCCAAAAAAAACCCCTGTGTGTTTAGGAAAAAGCCACATCTCCAGAGTAAACAAGATTTTTTTTACTTGCACAAACTCCGCTCCCTGTGTGTTCCCATTTAACTGGGAGCCTGGCCAGCTTGCTTGAAGATCAGCAGAAAAGGCTCCTGAGCAAGGTTTTTTTGTGAGTACAGTGTCCAGATGCTGTGAAAACTCATGTTCAAATACCTCCTTTATATGGGGGAGAAGAAATGTGGACATTTTTGAGTGGCAAATAATACTCCAGTTGTAAACTTTATGTAGCTGCCAAAATGAAAGGTAAACTATAAATATAAATATATATCCAGCTCTGCTTTCATGCCTTTGGGTCTCTTGCTCTTTCATAGCTTCAGGGGTCTGCACAGGGTACCATAGCAGTAAATATTACCCATAGCAACTGCTTGGAGAAAATAACAAAATCTTAGGGCTTCTTGGAAAACCCACAGCCACGCAAGAGCTGTAACAACATCTGTGGTAAAAGGGAAGTAAAAAAACCTGAAGTTCTTTTCTGTCTTCTCTTAGAAGATCATGCAGGAGTAGAAGAAGAATGGGCATGAAAGAGATTGATGCAGTTAAAATAAGTGTATTCTCAGGCTAGGTATGGCAAGGTTCAGGCACCTTCACTAGTCTGCAGTGAAAATAAAGCCTTCTTTGGGGGATTGTTCCCCATTCTGGTAGATATTTATGAACATTTAAACTTCCTCAAGGTCAGCTTGCGTTGTATCAGTTCAGCTCTTGATGGAGTCACACAGAAATTGCTCATGTTGCAGGCTGTATATAATGAGACATATATGATTTACAGTAAATAGAGGGAGAGAAAGAGGAAGGATAAGAAACATACAGATGCAGCCATTTACTTTTTTTTCCATCAGTCTAGATTTTGTCTCATCAATATCCATTTTCACAGAAAGCCTGACAAAGCCCTAAGATGTAAACCCGTATTTATTTGTACATGGATTATATCTGGTGGTTGTTTGTTGGGTTTTTTTTTTAAATCATCTAGCCTTGAGCACACTGTGTGTTCTGGAATTTGTAGAAGTTTATACATTATAAAGCAAAGCAACACTTTAGGAGTGATTCCAACATTTTCATATAAGCACAAGTTGCCCAGGAGAAGCCAGCTGAGGTCTAATGAAACAAGCAAGAGAGGTTGGATCTCTTCTCTGCCCCTTCTCCTTTTTCTTCTCCTCTCTATCTTTATCTTCCTTTCCTCCCCTGAGTTTGCATCTTGTCCAGTCTTGTGGCATTTCTCTTCTGCTCAACTCACCCAGATATCTTCACCCTCTTCCTAGTGGACTTTTTAAATTTTCTCTACTGAAGCAGCATTATTTTCTCAACATTAGGAAGTTAAAGCACCTGTGAATTCAACTTCTTAGCAGTAAAACAAAGCCCATTTCTCTTCCATATCCTTGTATCCTCTTCAAGGGAACTTCTCCTTAAATGTTTTTTTAAATAGTAAACCCATCTGTTTGGGTTTGCTCAGGAGTGGCTTTGTCATGATGACTCAGGCCACCCAAATAACCCACCTGCTGACATGGGAATGGGGCACCGTGCTGAAGCACAGCCAAAGGCCATGAAACCAGGTGGATGATGCTTCCCACATGACCACAGGGCATGCAAGGAGAGGGCAGCTCTGAGAATGGCACAGAAAAGAGCTGCTCACTTCAGCTCCTGTCCACCCCAATTTTGTGGGGCTTCCTTGTTTCAGAGGTCTGGGTGGGTGTAACACATGGAGGACACACAGGAATGGCTGCCTCTTCATGATACCGGTAGTCGCTATGAGCTCGAACAATGGGAAGGGGAGAATCAGAATCCTGCAGAATGACCTCAGCTAATTAATTTTACCTCTTCTCTCTCTGGATTTGCACATCACCTCTTTAAGATGGTGTTTGGACTTTATTTAACTGTTCTCCCTATTGCATTTGCTTGTGTTTTGAAGAGAAATTATATTCCTGTTCCACAGCTGAAAGACTCCAGAGGTTCATTTGTAACAGAGAGGGCAACAGCTCAGGTAGATTCACCAGGAGGGTGTCTGACCAGGAGAGCATCAGTAATAACTACAGCATTACTGGGGTTCACTAATTTGGGGATTATTGTGCTGGAAATGGTGATGTGGCTCTGCTCTGGGTGGAGGGTTGCTCTTCAGCCTGCTTTGCATTTTGCAGTTAAGTCCATGCAAGTTAGAGGAAGATTTGCAGCCATGGACTGTGTGCCAGAGCTCAGTGATAAGATGGAGGGTGGAGAGAAAGGGAAAGGGTAGACTTAGTGTGAGGAATTTTATTTCCAATTTTTCCCTGCCCTTAGGTCTTCCAGCAGTTAGTGCAACTTTAATATTATTGTTGAATGTGGACATTTGCAGTAGCATTGATGTTTGCTCTTACCACCAGTGCGCAGAATTTCCAAGACAGGTAATTCTTGAGATTTTTGCACTGGTGAAAGGGCAATGGCTGAGCAAGGCCAATATGAGGACAGAAGGAAAAAGGGAGGAGGGAAGGCACCAGAAACTCTTTTAACTTGCAAAAAAAGAGGTTGAGAGAGATGGAGGCTGGTGGTTACCCTACATTGATCCTCTTAGTGGCTTGGCTGTTCTTGGAGAAGAGCAACTTATACCCAAGGCTCCAGCAGGTCTCCATCAAATCAATAGTCCCAGGGCCTTTGAAATAGAAGATGTTGCTTCCAAGTGAACGAAAGCTGATCTCATAAGCTATGTAGCAAGGATGGCTTCTTAGCAAACTGCCTTCCATGGAAAACTCCATGTTTTTTTCCTTTTTCTGAAGCATTTAGGAGATTTTTGTGGTGGGTTTCTTTGGGAGACTGAGCTTCCTGCCCACTGTACCCCCCTCCTTCTGAGCTCAGTCAAAATCCTTGTGGCTTCTGTGGCTCCTTCTGCTATTTTTCTCATTAGAACTTGAGGACAGGGTGTTGTCAGCAACCCATTCTCATCTTCTCAGTGCTAATCCTTTTTTTAGTGAAAAGGCAAAAAAAACCAAAAAACATCCAGGTCACTCCTGGATATTTTTATTTTCTTTTTTTACTTTTGAAATGAGATCTGATTTAGACATGGGTTACTGTTGTTTGGGTTTTTTTTCCTATTAAGTATCTTGAGCTTAATATGAAAAATTACTGTTTGTAAGAAGAATAGAAATGGCCTAGAGTTCCCCAGCTTTACATCATAAAAATAGTTCTCACTGTTACTGCATTTGGCAGGAACAACAAACCAAAGAGAGAACTCAGGCATATTGGAGAAGAAGTTTGAAAGGTTTCATTTTCCAGGTGGACAACCAGAATTTAAGCCTTAGGTCTTGTATCTCCCCAGCTTGTTTTAGTGCATCAGTGCATTTAATGCAAATTAATCCCCCTGCACTCTCAATCTCTCACATATCCCCAGTGTTATGAACCACAACAGGAGAGGGAATGGAAAATGGATCTAAATTCTCCTGTGGCATTCGGTCAAGTCCTCATTAGCTAATTGTAGCCTTATGATTATTCTATATTTAAACATTCGTGGGAGTGATAACATCATCAAACACTAAATAAAACTCTGCCTTCTGCTTATTGATAGTAATTTCCTTTCCTGTGCTTATTTTGAAGCTGCACAGGTACATAGAGGAGAGCAAGTTACTTCCCCAGACTCTCCATCATGTGCCCAGGCATCCTTGGAAAAACAGTAATTGACAAAAGAAGTAGCCTTTTTATTAAAAGCTGCAAATCTGTGGTGGTAAAATGATAATGCCAGAAGGGAACACATTGGGATTTAGTCATACTACCCTTTATTATAAAATATTGGAATTTATTCATCTGAGCCTTCTCCAGGTGTTTGTGTCTATTCTTAACACTGACATCTAGTACAGAGTAACATCAGGAAAATAGGAATTTATATTTCAAGTAAGATTAGAGTGCTAAATAACCCTTTTTTTTTTTTTAATGTTTCATGCTCAAATTGACTGAGAAATGCTCAAATTTGCTACTGGAGCTACTTTCTTGATCCCACTGGTCATTTATTGTTTGTCATTATTTGTTATTATAGGCAGTGGGCAGCCTAACCTTAAAAAGTACAGCCTGAAAGAAATCGGACCTGTAATATCTAACAGGGGTTTGCACAGACTTTTGTTTTCAATCATTTGTGTGGTAGCTGAATGCACTTCTCCATCACCAGACAGACAGGTCAAATAGGAAACCACACAATCTAGTTTACCATCAAAATCAAGAGGGTTAAGTGCTCCAGAAGTAGATGCTTAGTCATACTAAAGTGTGATATTTTTTTGCAAGTGTTGATAAATTCTGCTCAGACCAGTTTTTGCTTTCACTTTCATCATGGCTTCATTCTCTGGCTGTCACGTCCCCTTGCTCCCATGAAACATCCTGGTTTAAATTAGCTGGGATAATGTAAAATAATGTAGTTCAAGCAGTAGAACTAAAGCCCATATGAATAAATAAATTAAAACAAACAAACAAACAACACCACCACCAAACCATCAATGTTTTTACCACTTTCAGTGTGTCATAAATGCAGAGTTTCTTTCTGCTTTGAGCTGTGGTCCAGCCACGTAGTAAAGGCAGTGCCATGTAGCACCAGTTCAATAAATGACTGGGCAGCTCAACTGCACAAAGAAAACCAGTTTTCTTTATCTTATGTGGATTGTTTAAGTCTTTCTACCCTGTCTCCCTCAAGATTAAACAGCAAATGCAGGTTTTGTGCAAAGATTGTAATTGCAAGTCTCAGTGTGAAATACAGAACAGTGCCTTCAGAAAATGAAAAGTTTCATGTGGGTTTGGAAATGCTTGTGGCTGCAGGGAAAATAAGAAGCCATGAATCTGGGGACTGAAACCCCAAGTGCTTATAAAATAGAGAAATACATGCTTACACATATAGATACTGATGATGAGAACTTTGGTGGACTCTCATTTCTTAGGGTTTATTTCTGAATTGCTTCTGGTGGTGTTGGAAGTCTCTTTGCTAGCTGAGAATGAGCCTTTTAGGTTTGATTTTCTCAAGCTGTATGTGTCCTTGTGGACATTGGAGTAGTGGTTTGATTTCTGACAAAGCCTGGATGCTGGAGGATCCAATCCCTCCACACATTTTCCCTGTGACCTGAACCATTACATGAACAAAGCAGAGGAAACTGTCGGAGATTGCAGGGAAAGTCTGAGAAAAGTGTGGAAGGTGCCACATGTCATATCAGCCTGCATTTCTGTTACCAAGAAGACATAAAAATAGCTATTATATTAAATAAATTGTGATTGCATGAGTGTTTTCTCCTAACCTAAAAGGCAAGCTGGATTTCTGATGAGGCTTGATGACAAGCAAGCAACTTGTTTGCTGGTTGAAGCCAAAGTCCTACAAGAAAAAAAAAAAAATATTGCTAAATGGCACCTCTTACTGTAAAGGGGGAAAAACGTATAACTAGCAATATTATATTTAGTAGCTGCTGGGCGAATTTAGCAAACTAAGATTCCTGGTAGGTCAGTGACGAGGTTCCCTTCCCATTTGGTGGTGATGAAGAGGGGATAGCCAATATGGGAAGGATGACTGCCTCCCAGCTGTCTTTGGATGGGTACCGGTCCCTCAGAACAGGCTGGGAATGCCTCAGGGTTCAGAAGTTACCAGAGTTACGCCAGTGAGCAAGCAAACAACTCCCTTCAACTTCATCTCAGGAAACCAGGCTAAAAATAGGTTGCTGAGGCTTAAGGTTAAAAGTAAAGACGTGACCAAGCAGTGCTGCTGAAAAGCCAGCTCTGCTCATTCTCTACAAACATCCAGGGACTGCATTGCACTGCCAGAGCCAGGGCATTTCTTACTAGCGATAGAATAAAGCATTGTGAAAGTTTTGTGTTTGCTAGCAGTACCTTCTTACCTGAGCGTAATGCCAATGGTTGAGTTTTCCCTAAAACGTGGGGAGTTTTTAAAAGTGGCTTTTCAATTTAGTAGTAGGCCAAGAATTTAGAAATCAGGTTCATACCAAAATGAAGCTGATGAGTAAAAAGGTGAAATTGTTTGAAAGTGTGTGGTGGGATTGCTGTAGGTCCCAATGCAGTTGGACTGTCACAGCTTGGTGGGGGGACGTGCACTGCTCCTGACCATTGTGTTTGCCTCCTTTACCTAAGGTCCAGCTGAAAAGTGAAGAATCAAAAACATTTGCCATGAAAATACTGAAGAAACGGCACATCGTGGACACGAGGCAGCAGGAGCACATCCGCTCGGAGAAGCAGATCATGCAGAGCGCACACTCAGACTTCATTGTGAGGTACCGTCCCTCTACCTTCCACACTGCCGTGGGGGAGCAATGTGCAGCCACTCTCAGGAATAACCCATCCATAACCAGAAAAACCCTTTAGCCATAGCTTCCCTGCAAGGGGCTGCAGATATGGTGCAAGGAACCTTCTTCAGGCCAACGTGAGATTATTCTGCCCATGGGGGCATCCACCCAAGCCTAAACTAAACTACTCTCTTAACTGATTTGCTTTGTCCCCATGCCATGCTGATGTGGCTTTGTGGCTCCTGGAGCCAGCGGACCCCTAGCTCACAGCCTGGGCAAAGCTTGCTGATGGTGGCAGGCAATGGTATATGCACCGTGAACTTGGCATTGCCCCTGCTTAGGGTTAATTTTCCTTTTCCTTATGAATTTCTGAATTTTCCACCCTGCAAAGGGAAGCTGGGAGGCAGGGTTTAATCTTTTGAGGTCAAAGATTCTTTTTAGAGTCTGTTAGATAAATGCAGCTCAGCATCCTTTAACTCATCGTGGGTAAATGAAGTAAAACTGTAGCCCTTTCCAAAATTCTAAGCAGATGCAATTCTTCAGAAAATAAAATCAGGTGACAGGCATTTTTGTTTTTTTTAAAAACTAACAACAGAGTTCTCTGACCCTTCAAGGATTGTGACCATCTGTCAGCAGGAAGCAGAGATGGTTTTTTATATGCTTTAGGTCAGGATATGAGAAGTGGGTGGTGGGAACCTCTGGCAGTGCAATGCATTTCACCACGAGGGAGGCATCTAAAAGGGCAGCCTCTCATTGAAGCCAAGGGTGCTTCATCCCACCCTCAGACAGATGCCTGAAGTACTTGCCTTTTGCCAGTGGAGATCAACCCCGCTCCCAAAAATTGCTCCAAAGAGACATCCTAACCAATAAATTCAAAGGCAAGTGTGTGGCCAGGACAGCCACCCATCAATCTCTGAGGGGAGTGTTTCTTTCCCAAGCTCATCCCTGGGATTCCCCCAGAGCTTGCAGCTTTTGCCTCTGATTCATGGGTGACAACTGCAGCCTGACACCTGACCTGGCTGCAGTTTCCTTCATGCTGTAAACATTCGATTCACAAACACCCCCGTTACCTAGGCTAGAGCCAAATATACCTCGTGGGCTATTTCAGCCTATAGATTTATTTTCTGCAGCTTGAGCTGTCTCAGGATGGGGATGTAAAGGGAGGTGAAGTGCAGGGCCAGCCAAGCAGATGGACATTTTGACACCATTTCCAGAAATACTCTCTCCTAAATAAAAAGCCCGAGCCTGCAAATGCTTCATAATGGAGCCACTGATACTCATAGCAAATAAAATAAATTCTTCTTCATTCCCACTTCTTATTCTTTCAGCGGGAAGTGAAAAAAATGATGTGTTATCAGGAGGTCTTTTCCTTCTGTTTCATGGAATAATTCCCATCCCTTATAGTAACAAGCCTCCCCTTAATTATTGTTAATACCCTGTGGAAATCCTGTCCTGGGAAGGGACTTTCTAAGCCATAAAGTCCAACCTTTTGCTATTGCTTGTGCCACAGCTAGAAAATATCTCCTTTATCAAACTCTGTGTCTGCTTTTCCCCCTCACTTCTCCTTTGGCACATCCACAGGGATTTGAAGTTGTCTCATAGTTTCTATCCTAAAACTATTCATCACCTGTTTATACCCTTTCTTGGGCCAGCTGGGATAATATTTTTCAGGATGCTGTGGGCAGGAATCTTAGCACTTTGGTAGATTAATTCTTTTTTTTCCCACATTGGGTGAAAGGTGAGAAAATGATCCTGAAGCAAGGACGCAATCTCTGGGATATCAGAACAGGAAGGACAAAATTGCCAAAGAACTTGATTATTTTCTTTAATTCATCATAGAACTATTTGTTAAAAGTCTCTGAAGAATAGTTCCATTTGGTTACTAAAATGCATTAAAGCAGGCAAAAGAAGAAGTGGCCAAGTACCACTAAATAAAATTTATCTGAGAATTTAAGCTAATGTTAACAAAGAATTCAATTAAAATTCTACTAAAGATTAACTAAGAATGCCACAGAACAGAATGCTCTGGGTGTGGTAAAGGGCCAAGCAAGTGGATGTCTGCACATGTTTAGATGAATAAGAAAATAAATAAAAATCTCATTCAAATTTCATGGCATTTCACACTTAAGACTGCTTCATCTGCTGTAACAGTATGGTTTCATCATGTATAAACATTATCCTTGCATTGTAGTTAATAAAGTAGTTTAAACTATAGTTGATAGTTTGATGATTTTTTTTTTTTTCTGCACATTTTAGGTCAGATTTAATGTCCATAATATTTTCTGGAAAGCAGTTTTTCAGCAGAGCACCTTAACTAGAGAAAGTAATGCTTTATTTCAGTAGCATTTAAATCACTGAGCAATTAAAAATATTTAGTTACTCATATTTTGAATTCTTGAATATGTAGGGTTTCTGTACACCTTAATGTAGATTAAATATTTATTGGGATAAATTAAGTTTTGTCCAACTGGCAAGAAATAGAAATTATTTTTTGTTGTTAAACGCATCAAGTTTGAGCATATGAAATAATCAGTAAGTTTGTTCCAGCTTTTTCTGAGGAGCACATTAGAACTGAGGTTTTAAATGTCAACACAATTAATACTAGAGTAAGGAAAGACCTGAAACACTGTTTGTTAGGGTTTTTTTTCTTTTTTTCCTTTTCATTTTGTTGTGGCTGCTGCAAGTAGTACCTTTTAGCTGCAGAAAATTTTCCAGGTAGATAAGCGCCAAGCATATTCAGTGGCCAAACTCCTGCCTACATCACAGCTGCACCTGCTGGGATCTCTTTTCTGTTAAGACACCAAAAATAGAGCAAGTAGCCGCTGCTAAACTGTGTGCTGGATGCTATGCAAACACAGGCAGGAGACAAATGTTGTCTAGCATCGTGATGTGAAAACGTATCAGGGCCAGACTGTAGCTGCCAGCGTGTTTTGCCACGTACCTTAAGTTAATATTTAACTGAATGCCTTTGAAAGGAACCAAATCCTGCTGTCTTCCTCCTGGTCCATCACACAGCTCAGTAAAAGATACTAATAACTGGTTTTATCACTAGCCGGGAAGAACTACCTGTTTTAATTTAAATCATGTTGCATCAGCCCTTTAATTTGTAACTCTTGAAACTCCCATGAATGCAACAATTGCACCATAACAAAATATCCCTCAGCATCCCCTTCTGCTGCAGAGCTCAGATTTTTAAAATTAATTTCTAAACATTGCAGCTGCAAAGAAATCTTTCCAGTATCCACGTGCAACAGGCTCCTTCCTTCAGGCAACCTGAACCAATGAACCCACATAAGGAAGAAATTTTTCACGTTGACAGTGGTGAGACTGGCTCAGGTTGCCCAGAGAGGTGGCAGAAGGTGCCCCATCCCTGGAAACATTCCAGGTGAAGTGGACTAGATGACCTTCAAAAAGATCCCTTCCCACCTAAACTATTTAGTGATTCTGTGTAATGAGAAGTACAAAAGTAGTTCAATATTAAAATTAAGTAAACCAGCTCATACCGAATTTCCATTTTTATGTCCATAATTTTATAGTTCCATTTGTTTAATATATCACAATAAACACAAAGCACGGATTTTACCTGCAGTTCAGATTGCTCTTGAGAAGGAGGACACCCAGAGTAGCGGTGCCTCCCATCTTCTGAGGTCCACTGTACACTTCACCACTCATATGCCCATCCTTTTCTGCTGAAATAATTCCCACCTTAGAAAAGACGTTGAAATGATCTCCTTAAATGTAGCACTAGCTCTGAAAGATTCCTCTTAGTCTTGTGGCGCTTCCTGGGATGAAGCCCATGGTCTGTGAGAAGTGGGAACAGTTGGTGCCTTCACTTGTGTTGTGGATTTATGTGTGATTTTTCTCATTTGCCAACAGGCTCTACAGGACATTCAAGGACAGCAAGTACCTGTACATGCTGATGGAAGCCTGTCTAGGTGGAGAGCTCTGGACAATTCTCAGGGACAGGTGAGTTGCAAGAAACTGTTGTCCCACAAAGTAGAATATTTTATAATATACCTCAAGATAACCAAAGCTTTTATCTTTTAATGGGAAAAATCTGGATCTTACCATGCTATGTTTGATTTAAAATCCCAGAAATGTGAGGAGCTATTTTTATTCCTATGCAGTTGACTAGAAACGAAGTGAATCCAGTTATAACTGGCAATGAGGACTGATGTAGGTTGTTTTCAACACGTACAAGGCTTTAGCAAGTGGAGACTTATGCAGAGCTATTTTGTCATGGCCTCCCTGAAAAAATACAGAAGGTAGTGATGGTAGGTAGTCCTGTGATAAATAGCATCTACGACAACTCTTTGACTGCCCTTTTTTTGTGTCTTCATCTCTAAAGGGTATTCCTAAATAGCTAGCAGTATATTTTAATCTAATTAATTAATAATCATAGAATGATTTGGGGTGGAATGGACCTTAAAGACCACCTAGTTTCTAGTGAGAGTTCGCAGTTGTGAGTGAAATCCATGGGAATGTGCTTTTTCAAGGTGAAAAATGCAGGGTACTTCAAAGGTAACTGAAAAATCATCATTTCCCATCCCAGAGAAAGACCTGCTGTTTTCATCTCAGCGTTCACTCTGCCAACCACCCAGAGAGTAACTCCAAACAGCAACATCCACCTCTGTCACAGAGGAGATGTGGTCAGCAATGTCTGTTAATATTTCTTAATATTTATGACAGTCAGGTACGACAGCCATGAGCAGGAGGCAGTCAATAGTTCTGCCTGGACTTTTTGTCCAGATCTCACGTGTTCGACAAAGGGCTGCTCATCAAAGTGGGAAACAGGATCAAGCACCAAATCCACACCCTGCAAGGAGCATGACACCATCGGGACACTGAAGTTCCATGGGAAAAAAAAGACTTGGGAAAGTGTGTAATTACATACCAGCAAATGTGCTCCTGCTCCTTCCTGCTTGGGAGGGTTTGACCTTGCAGTGTTTGGGTTTGGTAGTGGGTGGGTAGGTGGTAGGTGGGTTGTGCAGGTGTCGGTGGGATGTGCACATAGCATGCCCACAGGGAAGGGAAGGGAAGGATGCAGTGAATGGTGTGTGACTACGTAACAGGCTCATAATTGGAATATAATTTAATTAAATTTCGCAAGAGAAAGTCACACATCGGAACAATTAATCAGAAGGCAAAGATTAATTTATTTTTTAATTACCTAGGATGGATTTTTTTGTATTTCATAGAATCATAGAATTGTTTTGGTTGGAAGAGATCTTTAAAATCATCAAGTCCAACCATTAACCCACTACTGGGAGGTCACCACTAAACCATGTCCCTCAGCTTCACATCTCCATAGCTTTTACACTCCTTCAGGGACGGGGACTCCATCACTACCCTGGGCAGCCTGGGCCAGGCCTTGACAACCCTTTTGGGGAAGACATTTCTCCTCATGTCCAACCTAAACCTCCCCTGGCACAACTTGTGGCCATTTCCTCTTGTCCTGTCGTTTGTTCCTTGGGAGAAGAGATTAACTCCACCTGTCTCCAACCTACTTTCAGGGAGTTGTTGAGAGTGAGGTCTCCCCTGAACCTCTTCTTCTGCTGGCTGAACAGCCCCCATTCCCTCATCTGTTCCTCACATGACTTGTGCTCTAGACCTTCTTTACTTCCTTCTCCTAACAGTGTGCCTGCACCAGACCATTTAAACGAGAACCATAACAAAGCTAGCAGGTGCTGGGTGGTAGTTCTCATCATCTGTGACAGAGCCTTATAATTTCATCTTGAATTCTCTTGGCTGTACGTTGTGGTTCTGCTGCCACCTAGCTTAGACATGCTCTTGAGCTCAGCCTGCTCCCACCAGCTCCCAGGAGCAGCCAGGATGGTTTGCTTTGGAATACTGGTTGCAAATGGGTGCTGAAACAAAGATCCCAAAGTGCAGTTTATGCTGAATTTACAATTAACCCTTGAAGTCCCAGCAACTGTAATTTTTCTCCTTTTTGTCTCGGTTATGAACATTAGTACAGGTGTTCTTGGTCTCCACAGCCGCAAATAGCTTTAGCACCCAAAAATCAAATATTACGATAAAAAAAATCACCTTTTACTTAGAAGGTGTTTCTAAATTTTACTTCTATGAGATGTAATTATAAAATAAATCTAAATGCTTTTCTATTTAATAAATAAAAATAATTTTGATTCAAATGTTTGATATGAAGGTGGGTTGGAGGCAAAGATGCTAACTTTAAAAATAGAAATGAAATTAAATTTATATAAAAAGGCGAGCATAACAACAGGCACTTTCCAGGTATTAGAGTGATTCTGCTGAACTGTGTGGACATTTTAACAGCAAAGGAAGTCCAGTAAGGGAAGAGGTCTAATGGCTTTATCCCCTTTTCCCTCTCATTTTATGCAGAGGTTCATTTGAGGATTCAACAACCAGGTTTTACACGGCGTGTGTGGTTGAAGCTTTTGCCTATTTGCATTCCAAAGGGATCATTTATAGGGACCTCAAGCCAGAAAACCTCATTCTGGATCATCGAGGTTATGCCAAACTGGTGAGTACCTGCAACATCTGGTTTGGAAAAAAGAAAAAAAAAAATAGCCACTGCTACTTCCATACAGCTGGTGTTAGGGGTAGAGAAGAAAACAGGATTAGCCATAGAAGGTCAAAAGCAAAGTCTGTCCAGGTCAGTGTCCTGTCTTTGGTGATGGCCATCAGCAGATGCTGAGATGAGATCAGGGCAAGGGTATTGTCACCCATCACCAGGCTGTTTTCCCAGCCTCCAGCAGACTGAGGCTCAGAGTACAGCTGAGCTGGGTGATGCTAATTCTGGCTTGAAATTCAGATCTGTTGTCCTGAAGTGGAAATGTTTAGAGAAGAGCATCAAGAGAAATCCATCCAGCTGGTTTGGAGCTACTGAAAGACTGAAAAATAACTTCAAAATAGATATCTTAAAATATTGATGGGAGAGGGGGAGGACTTGTCTCTGTGGGATTTATAGGCAGCTGGTGAAGCAAATTTTGCAAGCTACTGTTTCTGTGTCGGGTCCTTTGTGTAAGCAATAAATAAAAAAAAAAGGCATTCTTAATGGAAATATTAATCATGCCCCCATCATGTCAAGAACTTATTGTTATTAATTGCTCTGGACTGTGTTGCTGAGCTGTGGCAAATACAGCTTCTTGCTTTAGGATGGTCACTTGTGTTCTGGCACCAACAGAACACACGGCTGATCTGAGCACGCTCCTCTGGGACTCCTCTGCACAGGGCTCTGCCTGAAACAGCTTGCAGAATGACATCAGAGTTTATGCTCTAAAACAATTCACTAAGTCTGGGAGGTCCAGCATACCCAGGGGCTGGGGGTGTTGGATGTTTGAGGTGAATTAGGTGCAGGACTGTCCTCCCCACCACAGGAGAATCTGGACTAGGATTTGTGCTGGTCCCATCACCTAACTCCCAGCTCCTTCAATGTTTTCATCTTTGTGGACACATTCATAGTAGCATGAGAAGTGTCCCAGATCCCTTGTAGGACAGTGACCATGTAGGGCATTCTGCTTCTGACCAGGCAAAGGTGTAGGAGCATTTCACAGCCATCAAGGGACAGCAGAGTGTGCTATAGACTGTGCTCTGGACCAGCACGGCACCAAGGCAGGGGAGGGCAGGGGAGGCAGAGCTAAAAATGCAGTAAACCTTTTAACCTGAGCTCTGCCCACGCCCCAAAGGATGGCTTCAGTTCTGGTTTAATCTGATTTTCTGTGCTTGCTGGTGCCACAGGAGCACTGCTCTGAGGGCATGCTGGGGTTTGAGAGCCCACAAGCACATTGAAACCACATCAGGTAAATTGGGAGAATTGGGAAGATGCTTGTTGTACTGCATTGCTCTCTATACTGGGAGAGAAATCTGAACTTCTCACCAGATGCCAAAATAGTCACTATTTAGCCTAAATGTTAGTTATTTTCTTGGCTTAAGTCTGGAAGTTTAAAAACACCAAAACAAAACAAATCAACCTGAGTTGTGAATGATATCATAGAAACACAGAACGGTTTGGGTTGGAAGGGACCTTCATAGATCATCCAGTTCCAGCCCACCTGCTATGGGCAGGGACACCTCCCACTAGACCAGGTTGATCAAAGCCCTGTCCAACCTGGTCTTGAACACTTCCAGTGTTGGGGCATCTACAGTCTTCCTGAGCAACCTGTGCCAGTGTCTCACTGCCCTCAGAGTGGAAAAATTCTTCCTAATTTCTAATCTAAATCTCCCTTCTTCCAGTTTGAAGATATGACCCCTTGTCCTATCACTACAAGCCCTCATAAAAAGTCCCTCCCCAGCTTTCTCATAGGCCTCTTTCAGATACTGGAAGGCTGCCGTAAGGTCTTCCTGGAGCATTCCCTTCTCCAGAACAATACCACCAACTCTCTCAGCCTGTCCTCACAGCACAGGGGTTCCAGCCCTTGGATCATCTTCATGGCCTTCTCTCGACCTGCTCCAACAGGTCCATGTCCCTCTTATGTTTGGGTCTCCAGAGCTGGACATAGTGCTCCAGGTCAGGTCTCACAAGAATAGAACAGAGCGGGAAGAATATGAAGTTATATCTCCCAAGAAACCCTCAGTGTTGGCATTTGTTCTTTTTCCCTCACCAGAAGTTTGCTTTTACATAATGAAGGATAAACCAGTGAAAAGGTCACTGCAGTTGCCTGGTCCTGGAACAACCCACGATGCTTTAGTTGGGAGAATATTCCCACGAGGAAACCTCCTTTCTGCTTTGCTTCACTTGAAGAGGAGCGGAGCCCATGGCTGACATTCCCTCTCCTACTTTGCTCCTATCCGCAGGTCGATTTTGGCTTTGCAAAGAAAATAGGATTTGGAAAGAAAACATGGACTTTTTGTGGAACCCCAGAGTACGTAGCCCCCGAGATCATCCTGAACAAAGGTCACGACATTTCAGCAGACTACTGGTCACTGGGAATCTTAATGTATGAACTCCTGACTGGCAGGTATGGGCATTGGGGCCGGCACCACTGCTGAGAATAGATCCCAATATTTCTGCTGTTGTCACCCTGATTAGGTGAGAGGGAGGTTCAGAGCTGGCATGTGCTGTAGCGGCACCGCACCATACTGCTGAACCCAACAATTAGTTTTTCCACTTTAAATCACAGCAGACCTCACAAAGGGCAAGGCAGGAGCAGGCTTTTTAGGAAATGCTGTGAAACAGCACCAAAAAAGTTAATACGTGGTGGGGAAAGGAAGAGGGTTTGGTAGTCAACCAGAGAAGTGCTGTGATGCGCTGCTGTGCGTCTGAGGAGGAGGTAGACCTGACGCTGTGGAGCTTGAGTCCCTGTGTCCATCCCTTCCCTTACATACTTCAGGATGTATGTATTACTGCTGATGTTCGCAGTAGCAGCTTCCTGTCTCTTCCTCACCTCATCCCCATCGCTCACTCAAAGGATACAGGAGCTGGAAAAGGATCCATGACCTCAACCTGCTTATCCTTCAGGGCTGAACCCTGGCTCCTAGTCTGTTAAACTGATGGAAACCTAATTAATCCCCCCTGAAAGCGTGTCACAACATCAAGCAGAGAATAAGCCAGCAAGTGTTGCTCAGACCCTCCTTCCTCGGGCTGTTGGGATGTGGGCCATCCTGGAAAGAAGAGGTTTAGCATGTGCTGCTCTGCAAAACTTTACTCTTTGATGCTTTCATGTAGCCAGCGTCACTGAAATACAGTATCAGAGCCCCTTGGCTGAGAAAGGGTTAAGATCAGAGCTAGCAAAGCATTGCTGGTTGTCCTCTATCTTTTCTCCTTTCCATAGGGTGCTGTGTTTTGCTCTGGATTTTTTCTTTTTATCAATCTTAAAAGCTATTTTAAAGACAAGCTTTTAATCTTCTTTGTTTTCCTCTCCAAAGTCCCCCTTTCTCAGGCCCAGACCCCATGAAGACCTATAACATCATATTAAGGGGAATAGACATGATTGAATTTCCAAAGAAGATTGCCAAAAATGCTGCTAATTTAATTAAAAAACTATGCAGGTAAGCACATGAAATATAATCACCTTGATCTTACTTACAAATAAATTGTTTGGGAGGATTAAGAAAGTAACCAATTTGTTATTCGTTTATAGGGACAATCCATCAGAAAGATTAGGGAACTTGAAAAATGGAGTGAAAGACATCCAAAAGCACAAGTAAGTGTCTTCTCCACCATCCATCAGGTCCAACTCACAGAAACATGTATTTCAAACATGTAAATTTTCAGAAAAAAAATACTCTTCTGAACTCCTTTGGCCTTTCACTTCTAGTGTGCTTTAGACTCTAATTGAATTTCCACTGGACTTTTTTTTTTTTTCCCCAGTGGTTTGGTATCAACGCCAGCCTTGCCTATAAGCAAAATGCTTTGCACATTGACCGTTATGCTTTAATTGCTCTTAATCGCAAAAGAAATTTGGAAGAAATCCAAATGCCTGCTTGGATTTTTTTTTCTGGTTTGTGGAATCACTTTCTGAGGTTGCCCTTGATTTCCCTTCCCCCCAGCCCAACACACTTTCTCCCTACCCCTAATGTTAACTCATCATCCTTTTTGGTCTGATGGGAGAAAGCTGTTAAGTGACATCTCGGTTTTCACACTGCTGCAGGGGGATAAGAACAAGTTAGAGACCCATCAGAGAAGCATGTTATCTCATCCATCCATGCTGGTCCCTCTCTTCTCCCATCCCCAAAGCAACAGGAATGTATTGGATGGACATTCTAGGTGAACAGGTTGAAGGCTCAGCTCAGGGCTTATCCACCTGCTTAAGCTGCCTTAGCTTGAGCAAACCCAAGGTGCCCAAACCAGGAGGAGGACATCCCTGTTGTGTGCCCTTAGCTCTCAGTCCTATATGAAGAAAGGACATTAGGGGTCTCATATGGAAGGGATCGACCCTATAGAAAGGTGAGGGCACCTGCCAGGACACCTGCATCAAGGAATAGTTTTCTTCTGAGCATTGGTAATTTGTACATGCGGTGGTATCACCACTGGGTTGCTACACACACTTCATTTTCAGTGCCAAAAACATATATATAAAGATGACATGGAAAATGATTAAGGCTAATTGGACAATTTGAAGAAGGTGACTGTGGGAGTCACAGTCTAAAAGATTTCAGTTTCATTTTGTGCTACAGAGAGTTTTTCATGGCATATCTAACTGCTTAATTATTCCCTCCCTTCTAGATGGTTTGAAGGCTTTAACTGGGAAGGGTTGCGAAAAGGGACACTGACACCTCCTATAATACCAAGTGTAAGTTTTACTACTTATTTTCTCCTTCATACTCAATAAGTTTCTTCTACATGAACACTGTGAGCTTCAGGCACTGTAGTGAAGTGTGACAGCATGTGCTTTATTTCTTCTGAAGATGCTTGCAGAAGTCACATTAGAGACATTTCCAGCAGCATCTTCCAGGAGAAGGCAGTTTGGAGAGGGCATGGCTGCAAATAAATGCGACTCGCAGCAGGAGATCAGGGCAGGATCACTTGCTACTACACATTTTTCTCTTCCTTGCCTGCTCCACTCGTTTCTTCATGTACTCCACATTTCAGTGGAGAGATGCCACTTACACCCCTTCTTTCAGATGTGTCCTCCTTCTTTCTCCTCCTTTTATTTCTTTTGACGAGGCAAGTGGGATTTGTATGCCAACTCTCTTTTCTTCTGCATTAACCT
This sequence comes from Chloroceryle amazona, assembly GCA_027560015.1. Classification (NCBI taxonomy): domain Eukaryota; kingdom Metazoa; phylum Chordata; class Aves; order Coraciiformes; family Cerylidae; genus Chloroceryle; species Chloroceryle amazona. The sequence goes on along the minus strand of JANHFX010026973.1, from coordinate 9,645 downwards.
TTCCCTCTGTCTGTTCTTTTGTGCTTTTCACCCGTTTTTCCCTCTGTGTCCCTGTCCTACATGAAAAGCCCCGTTACCACCTAGTTTATGTTTAACTGGGAGCAGATGCAGAGAGACAGCTCTACTCATCTTCCTTTGGAGCAAAGATCTTCCTTTGATGTCTTTGTGAGCTCTTTCCCCACAAAGCCTGCTGCAAAGGGAAACCAAACAGGATTAGCTGATAGAAATTACCTTGGCCCCTTCTCTTTTGCAGCCTCCCCTCCTTGTTTCAACTTAATCCCTTTTGCTCCCTGCCTCTCCCACAGGATCACCAAGAGAATGACATGAGTGATCGTGTTTCATTGCACCCCGTTGCTCTGTCCACCCGTGGTCCTGCACCTCCTGCAGCAGTGGCGGGCATGGCTTTGGGGCTAAAGCTGCTATCCCAAAGTTTTCTTAGCATCTGTGAATGAGCAGGAGGGTTTTGCATCCCCCCTCCAAACTTTTGCCCTATGGGCTGCAGAACTTACTGGCAGTCAGTAGGAGAGAGCAGGATTTTGCAAATATCTGCCTCAAGCAGGATGCCCGAAGAACATATAAATGTGTTATAAATCAAAAAATGGCTTTTTTTTCTCTTCAGCTTCTATTTAATAGCTATTAATTGGTCAGTGGAACTGTTCGCCACATTTCTATTCAGACAGTAAAGTTAAATTTGCTCCTTTACATCTGTTTTCAACTTTTGGTTTGCTTGTGCAGGATGTCAGTGTAGCCTGATAATGACCCAGTATGTTTCTCTACTTGTTTTTAGTGCATTTTTAGTTTAGTAAGACTGTTTCCAATACTGCATTTACCCAATATACACACAGAGCCTGCATTCAAAGACACGGACCTGTTGGAGCAGATCCAGAGAAAGTCAGAAAAATGACCAGAGGGCTTCTATGAAGACAGGCTGAGACAGATGGGGAGTTCAGCCTGAAGAAGAGAAGGCTCCAGGGAGACCTTCTTGCAGCCTTTCAGTACTCAAAGAGGGCCTATAAGACAATTGTTTCAGCAGGGCCTGTTGTGACATGACAAGGGATGATGGGTTTAAACTAAAAGAGAAGAGATTTGGACTAGATAGAATAAATTTTTTATGCCGAGGGTGGCAAGACACTGTCCCAGGTTGTCCAGAGAGGTGATAGATGCCCCATCCCTGGAACCATTCCAGGTGAGGCTGGCCAGTACTCTGAGCAACTTGGATCTAGTTGAAGCTATCCCTGCTGCCTGCAGGGGTGTTGGACTAAATGAGCTTTAAAGGTCCCTCCCAACCAAAACCATTCCATGATTCTATGTCTAACCATCAGACAGCACAACCATCAGCAGTGTATTCAGTGGTATCTGCTCTCTACAGGCATGAATTCATCCCTGAAGCCCCCACTCCAGAAGTGCTCCACTACCAGAAGTGGCCTCTGGTCCTTTGTCATTGCCTAAAGGAAAGACACTCTGCAGGCAGGAAATCAAATGTTCTTTGCTTTTTCACTTAGGTCCGATGCAGTAGGAGAAAGGGTTATGTGAGCCCCAGTTCACTTCACTGGCATCGTTTCTTGGCATCAGCAAGGCTGTTCATGCATCTGATGACATCCTACCAGGAAATGTGTCTGTGATTTCTCTTAAGAGAGTGATCTGCTGACACTCTTTTGGCCAGCACACCACCATTAAGGCTGTCCAAAGCAGATGGGAGCATCCTCCTCTCTTCAGAGGAATCCTTCTTCCAGGACAGCTTTATACTGACAGCCATACATTACTCTAATCCAAATTCAACACAGCTCATTCTTTCCTAGGGTTCTTAGGAGTAATATCTTCTCTAGACATAACTCCTGAGATCCCCTCCAAAACCTGCTTCCATTAACTGGTGAACCTCATCCAAAACAAAGCTGTCAGTCCTGCTCAGCTTTGTTTTCCACAATCAACTTGTTGCTTTGAAACAAGTCCCAACTGCCAGTAAGGGCCATATCTGAAAAGAGACCTAAAATATGAGGTCTTGGAGAAGAAATCAAATTTTCCTTCAAATGGTGCACCTCTCCTCGTTAGCTGGGAAGGAGTCAGCCTTTTCTAACCAGAGCTCAAAAAACCATGCCGACCTGGCTAGGTGCTCCCAGCATGGACATCTGCAGAGGATCCCCAGTGAGCTCCACAGATGCTTTCACCCAGAACATTTCACTTATGCTCTGTCCATCACTGCTGAGAGGCTTTCCCAAGAAGCTCTAGCTCGTGCACGTCCTCTCAGAATGGCCACACCAACTGCATCTCTTATACTTTACTAGCTAGTATCTTATACATACACCCCAGTGTTTCTGCTCCCAGCTCACATGGGGTGGGCTGAGAGAAACAGAGGGATGTCCTCTTCACTGTGAGGGTGGTGAGACACAGGTTGCCCAGGGAAGCTGTGGATGCTGCATAACTAGATGTGTTCAAGACCAGGTTGGATAGCACTTTGATCAACTTGGTCTAGTGGGAGGTGTCCTTGCCCATGGCAGGGGGGTTGGAACTAGATGACTTTTAAGGTCCCTTCCAACACAAACCATTCCATGATTCTGTGTGATCCATCCCATGGGACAGTGGAGGAAGGCAAGCGTGGAGCACCCCAAGGGTGAGGACCCAGTGGGTGCAGGCTCTCCAACACAACAGTGTCAGCACCAGCAAAGTAAACAGATCCGGGTAACTCAAAAGACATTATATTACAGTATTCAGTACACAGTGAAGTATCTCATCACTCCGTAGGACTCTACTAACCTTTTAGAGGGATTTGTTGTTTTTTAAAATGAGTTGGGTATTCAAAGATCTTAATTTTCCCCAAAACATTTTCAACAGCAGGAAAACGCTGATGCAGCAGGGTAGCATGTTAAATTTCAAGCTGAAGTTGGAGCTCTTGTTGATCAAATAGGCTTTTCCCAAGGCTTATAGCAGCATCCAGCATCAAATAGGTCTCCTGGACTGTAGGCTGAGCTCCAGCTGTGGCTTCTCCACCAGCTGCACAAGTGAAACAGATGAAAAATACAGCAAAAGTTTCCTGTCCAGCACCCCTATGACAAGTGCAGTCCCCTATAGCCTGGACTGGCTATTTGGGGTATGGCTTACAGTACCGATTTTCTCAAGTAAGACACCAGTTATTTTGGTCTGGAGGAGCTGCTGGTCTGGTTTTGTATTGTTTCTTTGTTTTTTTAATTGCATTCAATGGGTGTAATTGTAAGAAGTTTCCATCATCATAAAGAAGAAAAAAAAAAAGGAAAAAAATGGAAAATATCTAGCTATGGTAGATTTTAAATAGCATTATTTCCAAAAAAAAGAAATGTACTTGGCCTTCATCCTAGGAAGGTGGATTTCTCTGGTAAGCTCTGTAGATAGAGCAGTACTCGTCAGGAGACTTGAAGGCAGCAGAAGCCCAGCTCACATCCTCTAATTCAGGATCCTGTAGCCATAAATTGGAAATTCTGGGCTTTGAGAAGGCCCAAGGCTTTTCTACTGACCTTGTCCCAATGGGTAGGGTGGTTGCTCTTGGACTGGAGACCCTAGAGGGCCTGGATCATTAGAGGAGGGGCATTGTGGGAAGTCCTCCTGGGGTTTAGCAAAAAGTTGCAAAATGCAGAACTTTTCTTGCTTGCTGCAGTTAGCCATCAATGCTCTTGAATTATCATGGTTGACATCTACAGAGGTCCACTTTGATGACCACCTCATTCTTGTCACTCTCTTCTTTCCACAGGTTGCATCTCCAACAGACACAAGCAATTTCGACAGCTTCCCAGAGGACAGTGATGAACCACCTCCTGATGACAACTCAGGATGGGACATAGATTTTTAATGTATTTCTCTTACCTGCTTCTGCCTTGCTGAAGACAGCTTCCTGGGACATGGCTGCCAGCGAAACCGAAAGAACTGGGGAGGATTAGTGCTCGGGGTCACCATGATGCCTTGATTGATGCTGCTACAGTAACTACAGTGGCATTAGGACTTCTTGCTTAGATGACAATAGCGCTCTTCATGTTTTCTGTTCAAACTAAAAATAGCAGTTGACATGGTGGTCCTGATGCAAGTAAAGAAATAACGTTTTCTATCACTGCGACGATCTCGCTACACTCTTAATTATAAAAGTCGAGAGATGCGTAGTGTAAGATGCACTTAATTCAAGCTGCAAGGTACTGGCTTTATCAGTAGGATCAGTAGTAATTTATTAAGTGCTGTAGCTAATTACCGTGCAGGGTTTGGGCTACTCCCACCCTCCAAGCTCCATAGGTCTTCTACATAGGCCAGTGTAGGAGCAAAGGAGGACCACAACGGTACCAGTCAAAGAGCTCATGTCAAAGCAGTGGTAAAATTGGTCCTTTTTTCTTTCTGAGGAGTGTTCATGACAAGACTGAATGTTACCTTTCCTCTTTATTGTTCAGATTTTTTTGTTTATTTTTTTTAGTCTGGTAAAACAAAAGCACAACTGCTCTAGATCCTGTTAAGGCAGATATGGGTCGCTTCTCTCATACAGCTGAGAACATACGGTAACACTAATCCATTTCACCTCTAAAAATAGTGCTTAAATAATGGTCCTGTAATAAAGCAACAGCAGCCCACTGGTCTTATTGATTAGCAGTTAGGCATAAAACGAAGCTTAACTTTTACCTTTTTAGAACCCAAAGGGAAAACGTAAGACCCCTAATGTACTTTATAGGTGCTATGTCCATCCCTCACCTGTGAACAGACCTATTCAGTCCACTGCCATTTCAGAAATATGTAGCAAGAGGCATCGTTTTCCACCATGCTCTTAGATGATTTTCTGTGTCTGCATCTCTTCCATGTTTAGTGCAAAGGTAATTAAAGGTGGAACCGGACCAGTAAAAATGGAATCCTAATGCCTCACCAGACTGAGAAGCTCCACAGGAAAGTCAGTGGAATCAAATGGAGAAATGATATTGGATGTGTCAATGTGAGGTCTCCATGTCTCCGGCGTAACCAGGCACCCAGTGACCGTGTCTAAGGCACAAGGATGGCAGCAGCCAAGTCAGCTCGTATGGAAAAAAGAGCTGGGGAAGACACCACCATTGTGTGTATGCTTTTCCCTCACTTCCACTGCTTTTACTTTGCTTGAGTGCAGTCTCCTCAGATTTATCTGACCTAGCAGAGGAATCCTGTCTTGGATGCCTGTTTGTTGCATATACATGGGACTGAAAGTTTATCCCATCATACCAACAAGAACCATCGTCAGTTTTCAGGCTCTACACCAGACCCTGCCCCTCAAAAATCAGCAGAACCTGCCCCATTTCAGCTCAGAGCTGCCAAGAGCTGTTGTATATGCTGGAAGTCGAAAGGTCAGCTTCTGCTGAAAAGTCATTCTTGTGATTTTTGCCTACGTAGGGCAAAGAAAATATATGTTTTAACAGTCAAAAAATATTTCCCTGCTGCTAAATCCCAGCTCTTTCCCATCTTCCTAATGAAAAAGACTCAATAGAGCATATTAAAAAGGTATTTTCTTCTTAATTCTCTTCTTTAAAAAGAGCTCGGTCGTTGCCACACCTTTGAAACCAGTTTGTATCACTGGATTTCCTTCCTAATTTTCTGAAGGATGAGGCAACATCAGCACAGTAACTTCAGGTTATTCCTGCAATTCATTAATCATTAAAATGTTGTTTGCCTTCAAAACAATGGGGAAAAGGCAGTTACTGCATCTCCTGGGAGTTACTCATATAGGGCAAATACATGCTGGCTTTTCAGCCTTTATCTAGGGGATAGAAGATGCTGAAAGCCAGTGCTGAGTACTAGGGCTAAAATAATCACTGGGCGTCTCAGCCTAAAAGCCTAAAATCCAGATTCTTTACTTGCATCCCCATTTCTTCACTTGATGATGCAATGACATTGAGGGAGAAAATTTCCTGTGGTTTGTATCTTTCTATAGATGAACATAGAGAAGTTTGTCCAAAAATGGTAGTGTTTAGAAGCTGAGATGCAGTTGCCAGTCAAGGGATTGCTGGGAAGAAAGAGTATCACAGTATTGGGGGGATAACCTGAAAATGTTATGGAAAAAGGGTTTCAAAATGGGCCGATGAGTTATTTTTCCTTCTTTCTATCCCTTTTTCCTTGTGTCAAGCACAGTAATCCCTGCAGCGTGCGCTGTACTGACTTAAAGTTTGTTTTGATATCTGACACTTCCTTCAACTTTCGTCACCTTTCCTAAGCATACCTTAAACAACCTACTTAGCATATGGATATGATAAACGCCTTCATTTATAACTAATATATTTGAGTTGCATTATATATATATATTCACACCAACAGATTGCCTCTGTGTTTCCACTTGCTGTCCTTCCTTCTCTGTCTCCTTTGTAATATATGGGGTGACGGCGTATTTACGTTAAGGGGCAATCGGCTCCCGTATTTCCAACGAGCGTATTGAGATTGGTGTTGATAAGCCACAGACGATCTGTAGCTTCTCACAGCGCTGCACTATCCATAGCAAACTCTTACTGAAACAGCAGGACCACAAAGCGAATATTTATGTAAATAGGTATTTCCGTGTTGATGTTTTGTGGTACACATAGAGGTTTTTCTTTTAGAGACCCATGGCATTATCACTTCATTTTCTTCTTTGTAATGTAATGTTTTTAGATCAAGGTAGACTTGAATTAACGTCATAATTGTCAGTATTATTAAACTTTCTGTCGACTGTACTGTTAACTCATCTGTCCCATAGTTTTAGAACATAACTAGCTATCCGGCATTGTTGCAAGTGCCTTAAATCCATGGCATACTAATAAAAAAAAAAAAAAAAAAAAAGATTAAAATTTGGTGTTATGCTGCATGACAAAGACAAACACACCTCAAAAATGTCGTCCTTTCTTAGCTTGCTGCGTTTTACAGTTCTTTCTGCTACCAATTTCTAAGCCTTTATTATACTATTGATGAATTACAGAAATGATGAAGTTGTTCTCTTATTTCTGTTCAATGTACCAGAGCTGTGTATCTGTTAATGAGATACAGAGTCATTTCTGTGAAATGTATAAATGTTATGTGCGGGTCAAATTAATCTATGACATCCTATCAGTCTGTAGACAGGTATTCCTGTTTTGCTAAGCTGTGCAGATTCAACCCATTGTGCCGTCCAGCGCCAACCTCCCGTCTTACACAAACCCCTTTGAAAAATCTCCCACACAGAGAAAAAATAAAAAAAAAAGCAACGAGCAACTCGGCGTGTGAGCCGGCCTTGCGCGTTTTGGCCATGCAACCCGAACGCCAAGGTGTAGCTCGTTTGCACCACTCAACAAAACAGGATCTGTGCTTTTCCCCCTGACTCCTTCCATCTGAGCTTGGAGAGCTGTAAGCTGCTCAACCTCTGCAGCTCCCCAGCCACAGAAACCAACACTGAGACTTGGGCAGTTTTAGGGCTTTACCAGCAAATGAGGAAATTTTCATTCAGAGTTGCCTAGCGTCCCGAGTCCCAATTTATGCTGTTTTTACACTAGCCCTTTGTTGTATATTCCTATTTTCTCCAGTTTCCTTCTTACATGAAAGAGGTTTTGTTTGTTGGACAAATGTCAGTCATCCACTGGTCATCGGCCGGTTGCACTCTTTTGATGTAGATTTAAAAACTTTTTTTTTTTCTTTCCATAAACTTTACCCACTTTTGTTTTGCTCTGTATTTTCCCTGCAGCTGTAATTGCTGAGTGCCTGTTGTATACTTTATAGAGTTGAAATAAAAATAATTACTTTTGAACAGTGTGTTGGCAGCTTTCTTCCACAGCAGAAGCCAAGTTTGGGAGACTTCTGGTTAGTAATTATAATGAGTACTTTTATTCTTGTTTAGGATGATATGCAGTAGTAGATAACCTAACAAATGAACAGTACTTGCTGGGATCCAGATTTTATGCAGGATGCAGAGGCAGATGGACACAGTTAATATATACATTTAAGTGCTTATTTGAGCACTGGCATCACCCCATGCAGCCCAGCCAAAGGGGTCTGAGGACCTCAGGGGTCCAGCTTTGAGCAGCGTTGGCCCCAGGTGACCCTCACAGCTCGCTTCCAATCCAAACTATTCTGTGAATGTAGTAAGCGATAAGCTCATATGCAGCATGTTTATTCTTCAGGGATGAATAATTCACTTTATATTTTGATTGCTGACAACGTAAGGCAGTCCAGAGCACAGAGCTGGGAAGGGCACGTGAGTTTGTGTCATCCATAGAAAGGCTGTGGCTGTGAACAACACCCCCATCAAAAGACGATGTTGTCCTTGTCATCACTGCCCCTTAAGGTAAGTCATACAATCATAGAATGGTTTGGGTTGAAATGCTTCCAAGGGTGGAGTATTGACCTCTCTGGGCAACCTAGGCCAGGGTCTAACCACCCTCAGTGTAAAAATTGTGTTCCTTCTCTAATCTAAATCTCCCTCTTTTAGTTTAAACCCATTACCCCTTGTTCTGTCACAACAGGCCCTGCTAAAAAGCCTGTCCCCATCTTTCTAATAGGCCCCTTTAAGCACTGAAAGGCTGCAATAAGGTGTCCTCAGAGCCTTCTCCAGGCTGAATGACCCCAACTCTCTCAGCCTGGCCTCACAGCAGAGGAGTTCCAGCCCTCATATCATTTTGTGGCCTCCTCTGGACCCTCTCTAAAAGGTCCATGTCCTTCTTGTGCTCCAAATATAATCACAGGATAACAGGTTGAAAAGGACCTCAAGGAAATGCCAAGAGGTCATGATGGAGGCACAGCCATGGGGTGTCATAGGAAGACTGCCTCTGTGCACAGGGTGATGTAGTGTTCAGGATGCCGAGACTCTGCCCATCCTAACGGACTTAAATCCATCCCCAGTAAACCACTCAGCCCCTGTGTGACACAACTGTCATCCTTAAATCTCACAGAATCATAAAAATCATAGAATCATTTAGGTTGGAAAACACCTTTGAGATGCTTAGCCCAACCATTAAGCTGGCACTGCTGGGTCACCACTAAACCATGTTATCAAGGTCAAGGTTAAGAGTGTACTTCAGTGCTATAGAGACACAGGGACATGTAGAAACTGGGAAAAGGAGCAAGAAAATAGCCTCCCAGGCAGGAAATAAATTTTATATCGGCCTAAGCAGGAGCTGGGAAATGTCACAAAACAGTTAAGAACTGTTTAGGTTGTAAAAGACCATCATTGGTCCCAACAGTAACCATAACCAGAATAATTTTGCAGGATGCAGCAGTCAACAGCTCGGAGTTAGTAACACAATAAAAAGCCCAGGGTGACGTGGCCCTCACCAGAAACTGGTGAATACAGGGATTTCGGGGTAAGGTGTGGCCCACATTCTTGCAGGCTAAAAATAGCAAGGCTCACGTTCACCTGACTGCAGTGGGGATGTCCACTGGCCGCTGACTCAGTGGCACTGCTTCCGCCAGCACCTGCCCTTCGGTGCTCACTGAAACTTTCCCCAGACAATTATTAGCCCAGCTTGAGCCTTCTTGTGGACCGAAACACGCGATAGCAGCTGCCAGCTGAGCACCAGCGATACCCATTTTAGTTTTGCTGGTGTTTTCATTTCAGGGCTGAGATGGCTGAAACCCCCCCACCCTTGCAGGAATACATGGTTCTGGAGGGCTGAGATGTTCATGATTTTGGCCTGCAATCTTCCTTCAAACACCTCTTAAGTGTATATATATATATATATATTT